>NAJL01000028.1:0-10827 GCA_005059885.1 Salinomyces thailandicus
AACCCTAACCCTAACCCTAACCCTAACCCTAACCCTAACCCTAACCCTAACCCTAACCCTAACCCTAACCCTAACCCTAACCCTAACCCTAACCCTAACCCTAACCTTAACCCTAACCCTAACCCTAACCCTAACCCTAACCCTAACCCTAACCCTAACCCTAACCCTAGATCCTTTGCTTCGAAGTAGTTTAAGGCCTCGGAGTCCGGGTTCCTCGGGGTCGTCGTAGGCGACTTACGGGAGGTAACGACGTCCTCCTATAGGATTTCCTCGATACGTCCTATACCTATAGCTAGCTCTGCGGTACCCCGTAAGGTAGCCATAGGCTCTAGCTAGGCAGAGTTCCTAGTACTACGGGAGGGGCCCGTTTGGGGTGTTTATCCCGTTATAGCTCTTTCGAAGGTTTAGTCTTATAGAGAGTTCCGGGCGGCACGCGGAAGGCTCTCGGGCAGTCGTCTAATTTCGATATAGCTATCCGCCTATAAGAGGATAATAAGGTATTTAAATGTAAGGTTACGATAGTAGACAGGGTATCGAAATATAGGGTATGAATTAGATACGCTTAAATACCTAAGGATTCTACAGAAGAGGCCCGAGGGGAGAAAAGATATAGTTAGTAGGCGCTAAGCCCCGTGTAGGCCCCGAGAGGACCCCGAGTAGGGGCGCTCGTAGGGCGCCCGTAAGGCCTCCGAGAGGGCTCCGGCTGGCGGTGACATAACACTAATACGCTAGTAAGGCCTTTAGACAACTAGACATTACAATATTAATTACTAAGACAACGGGCCTTACTCAAAGAGGAAGGGCAATCTAGTCTGCTAGGGGTTGTAGACAGTCTGTAACCCCTAGCAGACCGACAGAGCTGAATAACTATCCACTTTCTCGATTAGGAAGGCACTAGAGTCTGTAAAGTAAAGCACTTTGTAGACACGGCTGAAACCATCTATTGTCGCGGGCTCGGCTGCAGCCACGACGTTCGCACGCCAGGGTCGCGAAATCTTGCTCCTCGAACCCAAGCCACAAGAGCCGGATCGTCGGTGAGCTTCTGCGACCCGATGGAGTCGCTGCGCTAGTGCAACTTGGACTGGAGGACATTGGTGCTGCCCTATCACGAGGCTACCACGTCTGCTAGAAGGTAGAGGAGGTGACGTTCTGGTACCCTCCATAGCGGAAGCGAAGCAAGTATCAACCACTCACGGCCCAGGGGAGAAGCTTTCATTACGGCCGCTTTGTACCTACCTAGGTAGGCAGACTTCGCGATGCCGCGCGACGAAAAGTAGAATCACGATGATGGATTGCACGGTAACGAGGCTGCTGCACAGTTGCGTAAGCTTCTAGACGAGGCCCCATTCTTCTATACTTCTGTGATACCTGTGTACCTATATAGGACTCCTAATGTGCTCACAAGTAACCTCGCTCTTCGGTCACGCTTGATCCTAAAATCTGTCCTCGGGCTATTCTCGCTAGCATTCAAAACCCTTCGCTTTTGTGGCGCGACGGAAGTGAGCGGTGCACTGAACTTTATCGCTTTATGGCTGGATCATGTTGCTGGTGCTGAGGTATACTAGTCTTGCGATGGAACACAAGATGCTTTTGCATCGCGATGGACCTGGGGTGCGCTTTTTATCATGAAGGTCGTGGACAGTTGTCCCTATCCAGCCTGAACGCTGACTTTCCGCTCGTGGAAGGGCTCCAGATAACTGTGGAGGGAAGACCAGTAGCACGGCGGGCGTTACGTGAGGTTGAGTGGCCCTACAAGGTCTACCGACACGCAGACCTGGCTGCTTGAGTGCGCCGCTCGCGCTCGAAGACTGCCGATCCAGACTAATGATTGGGCAAATGCCAGACAGACGACACTTCCGCATGCTCGGTCCCTCCCAGCGATTCCGGGTATGTGCGACTCGGGTTGAAAAGTCATCACCCCGCACGCAAAGATCTTCCTCCGCTCAGATCATCAAGCGGAGAACTCAGGGGCGTCATGCTGTCGCCCACCCGATCTTCCGGACGCCGAATTTGACCTCAAGGCCCTCATACAGCTCGCACAGCACGCCAGACTGTTAATGTTCTTGCCATGCTGAACGAGCATCTGTCCCAGCACAGTCTCCGTCCGATCCAACATCCATTCGAGCGCCTCCTCTACCGTATCCCTCGGCTGGCCCTTAAGGATGATGTTGATGTCCAGCTCGCCGGTCTTCCTGCTCACTAGGAAGGCATAGTGCTGGTCGATTACGAGTTCTTCGGCGCTGGCTTGTATACCACGTCGTTTGGTAACTATGAGCTCGATGTCTTCGTCTTTGGTCCTGCGGGGCCGGAGCACCGCAGCGTTGCCCAGGATCAGGGCGCGAGTATCGGCGGCAGAGCGGCGGGGTTGGAGGGGTTGGAGGGGCGAGAGGGCTCGGGGTGTGTAGGCCGGGGGGTGTTCCATAGCCGCCTGCGGCGTGTGATACTCTCTGCGGTTTTGCCGTTCCGCATTACGAAGGGATGCTCATCAGCATACATTTAATAATAGTGAGTATACCAAGAGGAGAAGTGGATCTTTCATAACTTCGACCGTTCGTCGGTTGACCGGGCGAATTCGGCTTTCGTTTGTTTCTGCCTTAGGCGTCAAGTTCGCCCTTCCGGCGGGCGGCTGAGGAGGGTCTCGCCTCAAAACCTTCCGCCAACCTCACCTCTCCAATGCTTTTCTGCATTTGACGTCAAGGTACCTTGTCGTTCTTGGAAACGGTCCATATCTTACTGTACGCAGCTCCCTACGTGCCACAGGCTACGGGCTGTCGATTTCTGAGCGCGCCCTGACTGACCCTTTTTGTCGTGCTCGAGACGCATAGAGTCACGGGAGAGAGTATGGCAGTCCGACAAACAGTAGCGTGTATCGTACACTCATAGCTAGCGCAGAGGTACTGCTCCGGCCAGGCAGCTATACCTGGCTCCTTCTTAAAAGTACTGACACTGGACTCTACCCCTTCACATCCTCGACGTGGCATCCCGAATAGCGCAGTAAAGCTTCGCATAGCACCACTTAGGCACGCTCCAAAAGAAATAGGCGAAGACCGAGACAAAGTCTAGTATCTTGCCCAAGCGGCCTTGAGCAAGCCGATCCAAAGGCGCTATTAGCCCGCACTGCTTCGCAGACAATTGAAGCTGGCGCTGGAAAATGACTTCCAGCGCACCGGCGACGAAATTGAAGCAAAACCATTAAATGTCTCGCAGCTTGCCACAGCGTTCGCCCAGTTGCTAGGATACTGTAGTATGAGCAGCACCTGCTGGCAGTAATCTGGCGAACATCATCAATGTCTCGTCCGCCAACGAGCCAGGTTTCAGAGGGAGCCGTCGCGAAAGCAGTCTGCCGAAGTTCCTCCAGGGCTGTACAACGGTCCGATGCCAGAACCTTCCCTAGAAGCGTCGAATGCTGTAGGCCTTCAGAACGTTGCCAAAGATATGATGCCAGTCCGCCGGCTTATCCATGCTAAGGCAGACGACGAAGACAAGCGAGAAGAAACAATAGGAGGCGTCAATCGTAGGGACTGCACCCATGCCCACAGAAGGATGAATATACTTCGCATCCGCGTCTCTCGTAAGGTGACCAGCGGCCCTTCGCAAACGCCGGTCAGAGGGCACAGATACGATTCGTGCGCGGCATCAAAGTCTGCACCATCGATTGGCGGAAAAGAACCCAGTGAGCACATTCGCCAAGTTTATGCATGCCTGCAGCACGTTGTCGACGAGAGTGACTGAGAAAGAGGTCCCAGTCAACACAGTGTCCGGAAACGAACAATCGTACCTTCTACCCACAAGTGTTGCCGGTATCGTGAATGTTGACCGTAGTACCTGCAGCGCTCTGGTCGTCTATTTGGCTGATGCTCAGGTCGATGGACTCTTGCGAGTTGCCAGGCGGGTAGTCGCGCTCAACGAACAGCATCTTCGAGCCGCTGACTCCGGCGATGGGTGCGATAACCTCCTGGTGTCATGCAAGCATCAGCGAAGGAAAGCGATGAGTCGCCTTTGAGGAAGAGTGAGGCAACCACTGGGGCCGGGCAGAGCTGAAGCAGGCCTGCAAGGACGATAGCAGATACGCCCGCGATCTTGAACGAGGACATTTCAAAAAAAAAAAAAAAGTGGAAGAGACTGGCAGTGTCGTATTGAGGATTGGGAAAGCTGTGACTGGTCCTGCGACTACACATCTGCGCTTTTCGTCTTTTATGTTTGCCGCCCTATGTTGCCTCATGCTGTGGCTTGAGACGCGATAACACGATCATCTCAGCTTGACAGACACGATCGACATTGCGGAAAGTGTCGATGAATACGCGGTGTTCCTTCTGCGGGCCTGGAACAGATTAATGTGACATCTCGGTGAAGATCAGGGTGTTGGTTCGCCTTGCTTTTGGGACGTAAGGCTCTCTTTACGAGGTTACGTTGATTCAAGGAAAATTACGAGCTGGCAAACGGTACGCCAGGATTGTTTTCGAAGCACGTTCAATGGTCTGCTTGATTGCAGATGCCGTAGTATCGCAGTATGCGATACCGACATGACCATGCATCTAGCAGCCCTGGGGATACTTGGCTAATTTCCTAATACCACGCTTACCGCCGACCTAACCTTCATCCGTTGCTTTGACGATGCAATTCCTCCATTCCCATCACCTGTTGGTCTCCATGGTCAACGCAGCCTCACGGCTCGCGTCGATTACTACTCGTATCGAGGAGATGATGCATGCTTGCCTACGCCAGACCTGGAGTGCTGTACCTAAAGTCGGCCTATAGTTCCCCCCGCGACTGATCACAAGCATCTGATTCCCCCTCACAATGCCATTAGCTTGGTTTTGCTGGATAGCAAGGATGAAGTCCTTCGCCACGGCAACGATTACCTCCTCTGCGCTTTGGAGCGTCCTGCAGCTCTGCCCTGCTCCTGTCGCAGTCCTGGATGCTGTGATCACAGGTGCCTTGTGAGTTCCGCTTTTTAACCTTGGAGAAAGAATGTGAACTGACATTATCGAAGATCAGGCGAAGCAGGCGCCATTGTCGGTGCTGGCGCCAGCGGCAAGTTCGGAAAGCGTGACATTGAGACCATGTCTGTCAAGCGCGCAGACCCGAGTGATGTGAGTAGCGTCCCTGCCATCCCGGATCACAGCTGACGGGCTCCCCAGCCGTTTGCTGGCCTGCCTCAGCCCGCGGCCGATGAGTGCCAGAGCCAACTGAGCGGCGTGACGGTCAACATCACGCCCACGGGCGATGGTGCCTTCAAGATCGACAATGTTCCGGTATTTGGGCTTCCCCGAACCACATAAGGCAGCTTTTTAACAGACCCTCAGTCCGCCTGCATGACTTTGTCGAATGTTATCCTCGGCACCGACTACGGCGACCAGCCTGTCCCGACTCCACCTGGTAAGTTGCATGCCTTCAGGTTCCGACTTAATAGCCTTTGACTGACGTTGTTGCGGGCTCCGCTACCTTGGAGTACACGGGTGTCTCGGAAGATGACATCAACATGCTCCAGAGTGCTTTGACGAACTACGGTTAGATGGTCAGTAGTAGAAGAACCAGGCGAGTGTCCGTGTGATGGAACTGTTGTAGCACGCCCATCCGCCCAAAAATTCCGTAAATCTGTGCTTTGTATGAGACCGGTCAACGATCATCCTTACGCTTCCCAAGATCAGTCCAGTGACCGGTGATATGTGTTTGTGTTTGTGGAGAGTTGCCTTGCGTCGTTTGATCCAGACCATAGCATAAGCTCTAACTGACTGAGTTTTGTTGTCGACTTCCCTGCAAGATCTCTCGCACGCAGCAACGTCCGTCAACATCCATAATTTACTATTCAAGTGAGCTCAGCATAGCTTGCAGTTTCGAGACGTCACTACTGTCTTCCGAGACCGTACGCCTGAGCATCTGCTACTTCTATAGAAACCAGCATGGCACCCATCAGCCGGCCCCACCGCCAGCACCTGCACCTGCCGCTATAGCGGAGGCCGTCATACTACTATCGTAGGCGATGGTAGCCAACAGCACGGTAATGGTTGCCGCCTACAGTCCCGTAAGTTACACTCACAGTCACGCAAAGACCTCACCATTCGTTCAACCTACCAGAGACAAGTCCAAGCCCGTCGCCACCTTCACCTCCCACTCAGGCCTCTTCCACGGCACATAGACAGAGAGATAGTCGGTCCGGCGCACCGTCATCACCACAGAGTCGTTTAGATAGACCATCGTGTTTCTTTTCCAGACGTCCTGGCCTCGCACTTGAAGTACGACTTCGCCCCCTTCCTTAGCTTGATTCAGCACGTGCACGTCCACCTTGTCTTTCAAGGCACAAGGCAATGGCTTCAGCTTCGCGAAGGGCAACGCTCTCATCGGCCCCGCCATCTCGGCAAACCAGGTGCGCCCCTTCGATTCACGGTAGAGTTGGAAAAGCGGATTTCCAGATGCGTCGGTAAAGTCACGTTTCTGGCTCCAGGAGGCCCATTTGCTCTGCACGGAGAACAAGAGCTCGCCATCTTTGGCAGACTTGGACAACCCATCACGGTCGGCTGCAATGGTGAAATCGCCAGCAGACCAGCTCTTGGCGTGCTGCTTGACCCATACTGTGGCTGGACTCGAGCGGAGATAGTCGGAATTGTTGGCGACAGGATGTTCAAGTGCTTTCAGCTCGGTTGCCATCGTCGCACGGTGTAGCGAAGGAAGGGACGGTAGAAAAGGATTGATAGATAGCTGTCGTCGTCACAGGGATCAATGGAGGGAGGACAGGAAGTTGAAGGGTGCAATAACGACGACCAACTCGTCTGAACACATTGTGTGGCGGAGGGGCCGATTGATCGCGGTAAAGCTCATAGGAAGATCCCAGACAGGCAACATCAATTCCAGCGTTGGCGTCGCCCGATGTAACTGACAATGCATGTTGGCTTGGCGCGCCGCTGCAGCATTCATGGGCCATGGCGTGCCGAGATAGACGCGAGCGCTAGCGAACCACATCGATGTCGGAGGTGTTCGGCGAAGGATTCAATGTCGCCGTTCACGAACTTACCTTGAGGTACTTTCCTGATGATCGAGCAGTCGGGATGTATTGGATTCGGCGCCAGCAAGGTCTGCTTGCAACGCGGGCAAGAGCCGCGCCGAAACAACGTCCCGTGATGCTGTCAGCGTCGACAGCATGTCCGCATCTCGTGAAAAACCAGTCCATCTCCTCGACCATTCCAGTCTCTATATCACTTCCTACATCAATCTCGCCGAAGTATGTTGTTATGGAAGTGCGCAAGCAGCTGGCCACTCACCTTCCAACTCTATTAGTACTCACGACCCTTATGATGCTCTGGAAATTCCTTGCCCTCATTAGCAATACCAACCATCCCCTCATGGTCGTCTTTTTCGAATCCGTGGAGCCCGCATTCCAGCGAGGCGATATAGTCTTCTTCTCGGAACCTCAGCGTCCAATCGAGACCGGCGAGATCCCCGTGCTCTGGTTCCCTGGAAGACCGTTGCCAATGGTCCATCGAGCTATCGATGTTTGGTGCGAGGGAAGGGGAGACGTCGACGAGAAGAAGGCGTAGGTGGTGTAAGTCCATCCGGAGCTCTTTCGAGTAGCCGACCAACGGCGTCGGGAAAGACCGGCAGCAGATATTGACGAACGGCGATGACAATGCCTTCGACGACCGCTTGCTCTATCCTTTCCGGAAGGGACTTCGCTTCGCGAGAGGAGGTCGTGCGCCTTGTATGGGTGTCACTACCTCTATTAGGCTGGCCAGCCATTGCAGCACAGGACCTTGCTTGGAAAGTGAAGGTGGTAGGTAGTGAATTCTATCCATAGACGTTGTGGCCATCGCAATTACGGTCACGCATTCTCGAGCTCCCTCTGTCGTTCATAGGAGGGGGGAGAGCGCGGGAGTAATAGAACCCTAGGCACGTCACCTCGAGGGCGCGAGCAATGTTCTTACAGAACGCGGACGTGTTAGGGGGAGGACCTCGAATTTCTCGGGGGAGGACCTCTTAGCTCGTGCTTAATAAAGACTCGTATACGCGATTACTAGGTGTTCTGTATATACAATCTATAACTTCGTTACTAACGAACTAAGATGTTAGTTATTTCTACCGCTAGCGACGAGACCTCCTTCGATAGCTTCTCCGATAATAAAGTACCGCCCGTACAGCCTATACTACCGCCTCTAGAGCGCTTGTTTAAGACGCTCTACTAACTATAAGACTTTATACGGTAATAGACTCTCGAGTATAGCTACGATGTTGTTATTGCCTCGTTAAAGCCGAAGCGGAAGTATGTAACCTACGGTCGTTTAGGACGTACGAAGAATAACCGGAAGCTTTTGTAAGAGTAGCGCTAGCGGAAGACCTCTATATATAAGAGTGAATACCCCTTTCGTTTCTAGTACGTCCGAGACGAGGATAACGCCGAGAGCTCCTAGTCTATTAAGCACTATAGTAATAGCGAGGCTACTAGGCATAACTACGAGCCTATTACCGAAGGGAGAGGTACGGCAAACTAGCGTCGATATTAACAAACTAACGAGATACGAGAAGAGATCCGGATATATATACAGGCTAGCCTTACTAGGAAGCAGACCTTAGTCCTTCTTAGAGAGAAGTTCCCCGGCTTGTTTTAAACGAGCTAAGATATATCGAATATAAAGAATAGGATCCGACAGACTATCCGCTAGACAATGTCTATAATAGATATAATAATTGTTCGTCTAGACCGAAACGACTTCTTCTACCGGTATAATATAGAGCCGCTCGATAAGAACAAGCTAGACAGAGGCTCTCGTCTAAGACGTATCTTTATTACCTACCTAAAGTCGCTTAAGCTCTTTAAGAAGTTCTACGATATAATTGCTCTAGATAATACATACAAGACGAACCGGTACCGTAAACTACTACTTAATATCTATAGTGTTACCGGCTCGAATAAGACGATCTAGGTAGTAGTAGCTTTCCTTCTAGGCGAGACTAAGGCCGATTTCTAATAGGCTCTTTAATAGCTTAATAACCTCCTTCGTTAGTATCGAATACCTCTACCTAGGCTTTTTGTTTCGGACAGAGATTAGGCCTGTCTTAAGGCTATCCGCACCGTCTTCCCCGAATCGTACCTCCGCCTTTATATATAGCATATAAATAAGGACGTAAAGGCCTATTACTAGGCTTATCTTAGAATAGAACCAAGTATAGACGACCTAGATATGTTCGTTAATACCGAATAGAGTTCGAAGTTCTATAATACGTACTCTAGAGCTATCTACGCTAAGACGGAAGTAGAGTTTCGACGGTATATTACCTCGCTTCGAACGATCTAGCCCCGAGGGAGCGATTATCTATAGCGGAACTGGTTTAAGGATTATACAGATCTTTATGCTAGCTTCGCTATTAACGAATGCCTTTACTTTAGGATTTGCTTAACCTCTAGGGTCGAAGGCTCGTATTTAGCAATTAAGAAGTAGCTCTAGAGTTCTTAATACGATCTGTTCGGCTTTATCGAAAGGCTAATACCCTAGTAGGAGGCGCTGTTCGTTAAGATCGAAGAGAATATCTACGAAGAGACTTAATAAGGACTTATCTCCTTATATATGCCGTTCTAGCGTTACGTACACCGGCGTATCTAGAGGTTCGCCCTACACAAGGTCTACAAGTAGTATATAATTGCTTTAAAAGAGATTATAGAGATGCTTCGTCAAGAACGAGCCGGTGTTACTAATCCTATAAGAAGTGAATGCTCTAGGGATTTTACAAGGATAATAGGCCTTCCTTATGACTATCTTATTCGTAACCGACGTAGGGACGGCCGTCCGTTAGAAACGACTAACTTCGATCCGTATTAGCACATTGGTTAGGACGAGGTAGAGTAGTACGAAGAACGACCTACTCTTAATATTAAAGAGCCTCTATCCGCTCCTCGTCGACGCCGGTAATAACGAGCTCCTCCTCGGTCTTAACGAACAGGAATAGGAGAAATAGGCAATCGTTAAGAGGCTCTGTTTACTAAGCTCGTAGATTGTAATACGACACTACTATCCTTACCGGCTTTAATACCGTAGCCCTCCTAGCCTCGTTATAGACGAGTCTATATACCTTCTACCTCTTCTACACCGCCGCGGGCCCTTACGCCTACGCCTACGCCTCCGCCCCTAATACCCGGGTACTCGTTACTACCGAATATATAGCCGGTACCTTAGATCTACTATTACTTCTACTAATAGCACCCGTTACCTACGTTTTAACCGCCCTCGTCTTAACTAAACGGGATATACTATCCTTATCCGTAACCTCCGCCGTACTTTTAGTAACCGCCGTCTTCGTTTTAAATAAACCGGCACGTTTAATATTAGCCTTCGCCCCTAGGACCGCACCGCCCTACGCCGCCCCCCCCGACGCTAGGGCCCTCGTTTTAACTGAGGGCGGCGACGGGGGCGGCGTCGGGGGGGGCGTCGGGGGGGCCGTTAGGGGGGGCGTTAGGGGGGCCGTTAGGGGGGGCCGTCCTAGGGGAATAGAGTACGCCTTTGTCTTAAACGAACGCGGCGGGGGGAGGCTATTAGAACGAAACTAGCGACTAGATTATGCCTTTGTCTTAAATGAACGTAGCGGAACCTTTACCTTAGGACTATTATAGGCCAATTCAGCCGGCTCGCGCGTCGTTATATGCGGCGGCGACGTCATTTAAGTTACGTACGCGCTTTTAGTAACACTAAGGTAGGCGCGACCCCCCGTTTTAGTAGGAGCGGACCCTAGTTAAGTTATACGCTAAGCACACGCTAAGTTATAGCTAGAAGTGATAAGGGGCTTTTCTTCTACTTCTAACCCTCTCTCCTTCTTTAACCTCGACCCCCGCCCTTATTTTGC
>NAJL01000028.1:11015-296963 GCA_005059885.1 Salinomyces thailandicus
CCCCCCCCCCCCCCCCCCCCCCTACGACCCTCTAGCTTCGTTAACAACGAACATAATGCCTAAAGCAATTAATACCCTACTCTCTAGGTGCTCTAATTAGCTAGCTTTTAATAGTATCACTATTATATAAGCTAAAAGATAGATAGAGGAGATTAAGAGGATTTAGCCGGCCCTTAGTAATAAAGACAAGAAGTATGTACCCTGTTCGTTATGAATAAACAGAGCTCTAACCTCTAATTAGGCTATTAAAGAGTATACTAAGCGTTAGGGGCTAAATTAGAAGCTAGACCTACCCTCTTAGACCTACGAAGACTAGGGTAGGTATAAGATTTCTATTCGTTATAAACAAACATAGCTAACAGTTCTAGGGTACACTACTTCCGTAAAGCTAAGAACATACTAAAGTGTAATAGCTACTAGGCAGGTAATACTATTATACTAGAGGGTACTTAGATCCTAGTCGGTCTAGACGAAGAGGATTTAATACCTTGTAGTTATCGCTAGAAGGATACAATAGTAGAGATTTAGCTAGTTAATAATATAATCTAGAATGCTCGTTAGCCTTCTAATAGTAGGATCTTAAGGATAACTCGTAAAGGACGAGAGAGCTTTATTACGTTGTTTAATATACTACTAGGCAAAGATAGTGTAACCTAGTCGGTTCTAACGAGTAGAAGCAACATAGCTAAGCGTATCTAAGCTAGCCGCTAGATACTAAGCCGTAGCTTCTAGGAGGAAGATACCTAAGTTTATTAAGAACGAATAGAGAGAGGAAGCAGAGAGCATAGACTAAGAGCATAAGCTATAAGTAGAAGCCTGTTTACTAAGAACGAACAGGATACATAAGCTAGATAGCTAGTACTAAGAAGTCCTCCCCCTAACAATTTAAGGTCCTCCCCCTAACACGTCCGGCAGAACGACGCCGATCCTCTTCCGACCGCGCGTCACGATCTAAACCCCACGTCTCTTTCGAGTGCAGAGGCTTACAGCAAATGGGTAATAAACCACATGTTGTACAGAGTAGGGAGGCTATCATAAATTCTCCGACGCCCACTCGTTCTATCGTATAATTCTGATCCAGCAGAACCCAAAGACGCCACGCTTATGCCGCACAGAAACATCCGCATGCGGTAACAGATATCCGCCTATCGAATCCTTGAACCGCAAGATGTTCTTCCGACTCATGAAACTACCCAACTCATCATAAAGCCCTCAAAACCCCCTCAAAAGCCACAAGCGCAACGGCATTCGCAGGGAACGCCCGTAAAAAGCACGGCACAAAACCCCTCCAATACCCCTTCCACCCACTCTCCGCATGCACCGCCCTCGCAGCATCCCTCCACCTCCAAAATCGCCTCTTCTCCGGATCCAGCGAGTCCGTCATAATCCGCTGTTTCACCACATCGGCAGGATAGGCCGTTAGCCAGAACACCTGCGCGCTGAGCCCTCCGGCCCAGAAATTCACGGAGGGAGTGGAGAGGTCGGTACGCTGCGCGAGTACGCGGGTGAGGATGTCGTAGCTGCCCCACCAGGCGAAGAAGAAGGTGCGGAAGAGGAGGGTGGCGGACAGGCCGTGCCAGAGGGCTGGTAGGCCATGCGCGGTGTAGATATGCCGGACGGCGGCTATGGGGCCGGCATATTGGCGCGATGCTTTAGGACCTTGGTATTGCGTTTGCAGGCGTGCTTTTATGTGTTCGACTGGGGTCGCGAGGATGGAGACGGTCCAGCCTGCGAGGGAGCCTGCGATTGCGTGGCCGAGTGGGGGAAGAGGTGTGGGGGTTGCAGGTAGGGGCGAGATTGATCTTGCGCTTAACGGCTGGAAGATATGCTCGTTCAGGAGACGACGGTAGAGGGTCAGTGAGCCGAGCATGACGCTGTCCATACACATCCCTAGTATTGCAACCTCTGTCAGCCGGCATGTCCACTCGCGTTTTTGTTGCAGATGCCCGTAACTGATCACTTACATCCTACCAACGGAGGCGTCGCCCCCTTGTACAGCCCCGTCACGCCCTCCTTCCTCACAGTCTGCAACAGACAATCCCAAGGCCCGCTAAACTGACTGACCGGGGCCGTCTGCAGGCGGACCTTTAGAGTGTCGAATGGATGCCCAACGCTGAGCTTGCAGATGCCCGAGAAGACGCCCGCGACAAAACCTTTGTAGTTGCTGCTCGCGGGCGGTGCGCGAGGGGTGCTGATGCCGGCTTCTTCATCGTGCGTGCTGGCAACCGTTGCGGCTGCGGCGCCTTTTACCGCCGTGGACATACGGAGGGGGTTCGGGGTGTGAATCGGACGTGCGCAATCATGTCGGAGGCGTTTTCCTTTGTCTTGTTGCTCGCACGTCTCTCTCGTTGTCAGTAGTGCTGGTTGCCGGGTTGTGCTGTTGGGCCAAATCTGTTTCTTGAGGTTGACTACATCAAGCAGGAAGCACAGGCCCACGATCTTACATAAATGACACGCTTAGTCAGCTTTGAGTTCTGTCACTCGCGATCTCCTCCGCTCGAGATGTTGGTACCAGTACCTTGTCTCTGAGAGGTCAGAGACACTTGTCTCTGAGAGGTCAGAGACAAGTCCTCGCCGTTGGAACATCGTTCCGAACCCATCTTGGCTGTGCTGCCTGATCACACACATCCATACAACCTGAAAATATGTGAAATGCAGGGTAGGTAGGATCCAGAGATCAATCGCTCGAAACGCCGCTGTAGTCTATGTCGCCCCTTGCCGTCAAGCACGCCCAAGTCTTCCTCGCTATGTCGGTCGTCCAGGTACGTATGTGCACCTGCAGGTACTGTCGAGTGGTCAAAAGTCCACTGACGAACTACAGTCTCTAGTCGCCGTGACTGTCGTACTGTCCGACTGGTTCCTCGCCTTCGACTTATGGATCATCACTTCGCCGAGAGCCGGCCCCTATGGCAGCAAGCCAAGTCCATCTCACCACGATGGCCCCCCCTCCTACCGTAGTGCCGAAAATTTACGATGGTTGGCGGCTCTCGCAACCACGACCTGCTATGCTATTGCAGAACCTCTGTGCCACTGCTCATAACCTCTATCTCGACCAAATCAGGCCAGTGGCTATTCTGGAATTTGGCGCTCGACAGTATGGTCGTTCTCACTTGCATGCGCATGATCTCTGCCGGCAGCGAGGCGATCGGACAGGAGCACAAGCAGCAATGCTCGCCGGGCGAGAACTTGATCGAGACTGCAGAGCTGCGAGACGAGACGGTGTATCGGAACGAAAGAGTATCCGTTGCAGAGGCAATCGAGATGCACTCGCGCCCATCCTTAGAGCAGCAACGAGCCGCTGAAGCTGGCGATACGAGTCACTCAGGTTATCCAACCTACAACCACAATCAGACGCTCAGGGTCACGCTCGCGCCATTGGTCTCTGTAACCCCGACCGCGGCGGTGAACGCCGCCATGCTACTCTATGCACGAACATCACGAGCACTGCTTAGTCCGGAGGGTCGGGACATGGCCGCTCGGTCGGGTTGGCCGAGCGAACTCATGTCTGCGTTCCTTGCTGTGTTCTGCCTCTTGGCATTCGGCAGAGTGAAGTTCTGGAACAGTCTGCTTAGCCGCCAGTGCCACCGTGTGCAGGCTCTGCCTGCCTCTGGAAGTGGTCGTTTTGAGGAGATCAAGCAGCGGCTGGCATGCCTGGCTATCCTTTTCACCATCCGCGCATTGCTGCGTGATGCACTCGATCAGGATGCATTTGTGCATGTCAGTACCGCAGGCTCCGGCCGATGGACCCTGCTGGTGACAGATGCGCTTGTCGGTCCAGCCAATGGATAGTCTTGTGCGTTTGATAGGTTCTGAAATAGCGAGTTTGAGATCGCGAACGTGTCAACGCATGCATATGAATTTCTCGGGCTTGGTGTCTAGGCCTGTACAGGGTGATTTTCGGAATAAATTGATCCTAGGACGGGCAGTCTTGCATCGCAAAGGTGTCGCTGTATGCTCATGGATTAGATGGGCTCGGAGCATGGTCTAATCGGCAGTGGGAAGTTTTGACGATCCGAGGAGGACGAGTCGAAACAGGATGAACAGAGATGGCACTTTCAGGACTGATGCGGAGTACGTGCTGGCCCAGTCGATATACTGTATGTCAGGGGGCAGCATTTCCATCTGGATCTTGTTGACAGCCGGATTCGACCCACCAGAGTCCTTTCGGACCTTCCTCGGCCCGTGTGCACTTGAACGTCGGAAGGGTCTCGGTAAGGTATGGGTAGGGTAGACCCTGCAGGGAGGCAAGTGTGCAAGGAGGGTCGCGCTGTCAGTGAAAGCTTGGCGAAAATTCAGATGTGCCCATTCAGTTGCCTCCCTCCCTCCCTGCAACTGTATTGCTTGTGCCTTACCAACCTCAAGGTACAAAGATGGACATGACATGTACCCGAAGACACCTAGGTGTAATGCAGTCTAGTCGCTCTGTCGACTATACGACGTACCTCGTCCGAGTTTCATGCGAATAATGTCAAACCGCCAGGTTAAGCGAATCCAGCGGATTCCTCCCTCCTTCATCCCCGAGGACCCTCCTCCGATATTGGTGTCAGTGCTAGCCGAGATCTTCACGAGTAGTCAGACACTAGAAAGACATTCATACAGGAGAAACATAGGAGTGCGGTAGCGCTGTCAATGCCGGGCCTACTGTGAAGGGCTCAATCTGTATAAGGACCTGCATACACATGCAGCTACGTATACCAGCTAGACATTGATCGTCAACGGCGGCCGGGTGTGAAAGTGCTCATATCGCTAATCCACATGAAAATGCCGACGTCCTGTCTTTAGACGCCAGAGCCGCGCGTGTGAGAGCGGTAGGAAATCAAAAAGAGGCCACACTGCCTGTGAGAGCTCATACCTACCTTTCTTCTCTTGGTACCGGCAGACACTCTTTACCCCATTGCTCCCACCTCGCTTTAGCACAGTAATAATGCCGGGCTCCGCGCACTCTTCCCACGAGGGCATCGGCATGGACAGGATGGATCACTCTCACTTTGGCAAAGCGGAATCGCACCCCGGCTTCACAATGTCCCCGGAGCTGTTCGAGAAGCTCTACCTGACTCCCAAAGTGCCTCAGGTTGGCAAAAACAGGCACCGCTTCGCCAATCCGACACCGATGGGCTTCATGGGCTTCGTCATCTCCACCTTTACATTCGCAATGATCTTGATGGGTTGGGGTGGTGCGTCTGGGTTGTCGGGTGTCGCGGGTATCTTCTTCTTTACCGGACCGCTGCTCTTGATGGTCGCGGCAATCTTTGAGTGGATCATGGGCAACTTCTTCCCGGTAAGCACACATCAAGCCAAATGTGGACGGCATAACCGGCGAAATAGCGCGGACAAGACCAGCTGACTGAGAGTTCCTATGACATAGATGATGGCCATGTCCCTCTTCGCAGTCTTCTGGCTCTCCTTCGGCATGCTGGAGGTCCCTGTCCTCGGTATCGCAGCGTCATACTCGTCCACGGGCAGCGCCACCGAAGGCGCCGCAAGCTTGGAATACAACTCGGTTGTTGGGCTGTACCTCCTCGTCTGGGGCTTCGCCTTCATGACCTTCTTCGTCTTCGCATGCAAGACCAATGTCGTCTTCGCTCTCATCTTCTTCTTCGCCGCCGCGGCGGTCTGGGTGCTTGCGGGAGCGTACTTCAAGACTGGAGCTGGGAACTATGCCATGGCTACGAGTCTGCAGACGGTAAGCCACCCTCGCCTGCTTTTTCCGCTTCATCTTGTCGTCCTCGACGCTGACCCTATGACCAGGCTGGCGGAGCCCTGCTGTTCGTCGTGGCTGCTTTAGGGTGGTACATCGTGTTTGTGATGATGGCCGCGGAAATGCGCTTGGGAGTGAACATTCCTGTCGGCGACCTCAGCCACCTCTGGCCAAGGACTGACATTACACTTGGCGAGGCTGAGAAGCAGGCCTGATGGAGAGGAGAAGCGTTGTCGCGGTAGATAATTGGTAATGGTCGGCAGATCCCTCCACAGAACAGTACCATAACACTCACAGCACTATGATTGTAATACTCTTTGCTTGGGCTGTTGCTTTAGCATGTGATCTCTTGCAGTTCTCCGCAGTTTTGCCAGTGTGTCCGCACAGTGAAATTAGCACTTCAGCACCTTTCATCCTGTGGGAGTCCCGTCTATGCACATATGTGTCCATAAGGTATTGTCGTGAGTGGCTGAGTCAGTCTACGGTTTGCGTTTCGTACGGCCGTCTGTCTTTGGCTTCACAAGAGGGGGCACTGGTCATCAAGTCTTCGTCCAGACTCAACCGTGGCTGGCGTCTATGTGTTGTCTACCATCAGCAGTGTTCTCGCGCCGTCCGTCGACATACGGTGACTTACTGCCGGAAGAGCTCGTAAAGGAGATGGCTGCATGTATAACTCCACTCACCATTTGTCGAAACAGTCCTCATTCACCGTATCTGCAGCGTTCTCCGCAAACACGTAGCTTTCAAAGTAGTGGTCCAGGTGATGTCGTATCCTTGGACTATCGGCATATATAACGCTCGCATCCACCACTCGCACATCTGCTCCACCATGGATCCTCAAATTTTCCATTGACGACCTCGCTGTCGTCCCTTGAGACACATACTACATTGCCATTACTGATAGCCGGAGATAATTCTCCGACGAACCTTTCGCGTGAACGAGAGAACGCTGCCCCGGGCTCTCCAGAATCTCTCCCACACCCCAGGATCAACACACCCATGCCGTCAGATCTAGAATCCCACCAGGACTCGGGGAGCCACCTTAGGTTCATTCGCAGGCTTTCCTCGCCATCGCTTCGGCTTGACTTCATGAAGGTTTGCTCAGCCTCGACCGCGAAAAGATCCGCGGTCCCGCCATACTCGCAGGACGGCTGGGGGGCTGAAACGTCGATGAGTATCACGCAGCGGATGGAGCGTACGGGCTACTTCATCGCAAACTGGTTTGCTTTCTTGAATATTTCGGAGGTTCTTCAGTGGCAAAACGACAGAGCTTGTCAGTAAGGAGCGAGAGATGTTCTTCGCCGCGACGGCGCACACCGCAGAGTGTCGTTGCGACTGAAGCCGCGGATCGGAAGGTTATGTGAAGCCAGGCGGGATTCCTTCCCAACCTCCACCCCTCTTCGCATTCCGTTCCAACGGCATCTACGTGGGCCTTCATCCCACTTGGCCAGATGAACAAATGCTCAGATGCTACCGCAAAGCTCAGATGAACAAACTGATGCACACAACGCGGTCGATGGTGAAGACCGTTATGATGATAAGAACCGTGATGATGGCGGCCGACGTGCGTTTCACCTATGGCAGGAGAACAGACCTCCTGTGAGACCACCACCTCCAGAAACTGTTCAACTTTGGGAAAGGGCCAAAGCAGACCCCTCGTCTCTCACAGATGACGAGCGACTACGAGTCTTAGAGAGATGGCTGTTGAACGAATTCAACGAAAAGTGCCAGGCAATTTGTAGCCACGACCTCGACGGTTTGCTTGAAAAGGCCGCACATTCTCCTCAAGGTCTAACGGATGCCGAGGCGGGAGTCATCATCCTAGGTGTCGAGGACCGGATTTGGGGCAACAATCCTGCTTGACAGCTTGGAGTGGCCGTCCGATGAACGCGCTCTCCTTAGAGACGCATGGAGTGCCGATGAGACCGAACTGGACCGCACGGCGATCAAGCACGCTCGAGAAGCAAGGAACAGGATCAGGGAGCAGAAGAACAAATTCCGGGAGCTAATTAGCGACGATGATAGGAAAAACATCGTCTAGTGTAACAGAGCAAAGTGGGCGTTGAAACTTAGAGACGAACATTCAGGTCAGCAGTGGGGCTTTGCACTCTACCGGACCTGCTTTGTGAAGACGATCAGGCTTGAGAGCTGTTTCAGCAGCACCTGGAGAGCGCGACTAATACGGCATTCGCATTTGTCAACGACGCGAATGAGATACAAACACAGTGGACGATTCACTATATTCAGGACAGAGAGCTTGAAGGTGCCTCGCTCGCGGAGCTTGCCGCGTATGTCCTCCGATATTATTGTAACTAAGGGTCCGCATAGAGCATTGATTAGTTCGATAGAGAGTTCTATAGACTATACAAACGAGATAGTATAAAAGAGTATGTAGAAGCTAAGAGTCTATGCCTTAGGTATCTACCTTACAATACTCCCCCTACTAGTTATATAATATTAAAAGAATTCATATAAATAGCTTTATATAAGTGTCTAGTATATTCTATGCTAATATAGAGGTGTTATAAGGCTTCTAATATATAATAGTAAACATATATAAACCTATAGATTATAGTACTTAAGCTAGTCCTTTTTCTTCTAACCTTCTTCTTCTTTTCTTTATTAATATCTATAATAATAACTACCTTCTTCTTCCTTAGTCCCTTCCTTAACTGTCTTCTAAACATAAGAGCTTTATAATTAACACTAGTATTAATAATAGCTATAGTTAGTTCTTCTCCTAGCTATATAGTAACTAGTATAGGTAGTAGTAGTAGTAGTAGTAGTAGTAAGAAGCTACAAGGTTCCTAGCTTTAGTTATCCTATTAGGTCTATAACCTTAACTAGTTATTAGATCTTAGTAAGTCTAAGTGCTTAAGTTTAATAAGCTACTACTAACAGTTCTACAGTTAAAAGTCTAGTCTTCCTTAATACTAAGACTATTAGGAGGATTAGGAGGGCTATTTTAAACTATAGTAAAGACCTTATAAGGGAGGTGCCTATATAGTTTAGGAATAGTAATTCTATTAAGATTATCTTTAAGAGGCAGAATTATCCTAAGCTCTAGCTTAACTATAAGATTGCCTATAGGAAAGGAAAAGGCACCTTTAACCTAACTACTATATCTAATACAAACTACTTACTAGCTTCTATAATTTAGTCTATAAGAGGTAGGACTATATATAAGGAGGATGCTTATAATAGCTATAAGAAAGGCAATAGGCTATAGGAACTCTATACTACTCTAACTATTAATAGCTATAAGTTCTTAAAGGGAGCTTATAGTAATTATAGGTATAGAAACTACTTTAAGAGGTGTAACTACTCTAGTAAGTTAGCTCCCCTATTAATTATAGAATACCAAAGCTAATACTTCTTATAGGCTATATTAGGACTATTAGAAGCAGGTCTACTACTACTTAAACTCCTCTAAGAGCTCTATTTCTAGGCCTTAGTATAAGAAGGCTAGGCTTAGCTATAGCTACTAGGAGTATAAAGTACCTAAGGGTTCTAGTACTAAATATAGACTAGTCTACTACTATAGGTGCCTAGGCTATAGCTAATATATTAAGGAGAGCTAGGGATATATTAGGAGGAAGAGTAACATTAGGCAGAGGTATAGGCCTAGGCTTAGCCTATAGAGAGAGTCCTTAGAGCATATAGTCTAGGAGTCTATTTAGTAGTATTAGCTCTCTAAGCTCTAGTAAGATTCCTAGTTCTAGTAGGGTTCTAGGTTCTAGTAAGACTCTATTTATAATGCCTAATATTAAGGAGGAGGATAATAAGGATAAGGATAAGGATAGTAATATAGTTATAACCTCTCTAAGTATAAAGGTAAAGGGGAAAGGAAAGAAGCCTTCTAGGAAGTAAGCTATAGGTGTAATAAAAGTATAAAGGAAATAGTAATAAGTATAATAAGCTAGGAGCTCTAGTGCTATAGGTTAGGCATATTAACTTAAAGGAGCTAATTAGGAGACCTTACCTTAGTTAGACAGTTAGCAAGCTATAAGCTTGTATTCATATATTCTATAGTAATTTTTCTAGCCTTATAATATTTACAATAGAAATAGTTCCTTAATAAGACATACCTTAACCTCCTAGAGTTAGTATAGTCCTTTACTAACTTAATTGTAGACTAATTGTCTATAAGAACTTCTACTATGCCTAGCTTAATACCTATAAAGGGCTTAAGCTTAGAGAAGAGGTTCCTAAGCTAGCTAACCTGTCTTATAGTCTTAGTTAAAGCTAGGTACTCTGCCTTAGTACTTAATAGTACTACATCCTTCTATAGTTAGGATCTCTAGATAATAGGGGTAGAGTTAAGCTTAATAAGAGAGCTAGAGGTAGACCTTAAGGTTAAAGGATCTCTAGTAAAGTCTAAGTCTAAGTAGACTTTAAGCTTAATTCTAGTAGCCTTCTTATAGACTAGACCTTTACTAATAGTACTCGTAATATACCTCTAGACATACCTTATAGCTATAAGGTACTCCTCTAATAGATTCTATAAGAACCTTACTAAATAGTTAATAGTAAAGGAGATATTAGGCCTAGTCTAGTTAGCTAGGTACTATAGCTCCCTAATAATCCTATTAAATACACTGTAAGTTTCCTTACTATACTCTAAGCTTAATAGCTTATATAGCCTATTAATAGGGTGCTTTATAGATCTTATAGCTTCTATACTATATCCTTTAAGCTTGTCTTTAGTATAGTACTCTTAGGATAGCTTAATAGAGTGCTTACCTACTAAGATAATATACAATCTAAGAAACATATTAGTCTTAATAACCTTAATACTATACTTCCTTCTTATACCTTTTACAAGCTAGTCAATTTTAGCTCTTAATAGGCTAAAGATCTAGAAGTTATTAATATATATAAGTATAAGGACTTTATTCCCTATAAAAAGGTATATATTACTAGCTAATCTCTTTATACCTATAGTTTCTAGTATAGCTACTATATTATAGTACTATAATATAGCTACTTACTTAAGGCTATATAGTCCCTTCTTAATCTTAATAAGATAGTTAGGATAGGACTTACCTTTAATGCTTTTAATACTATCTAGTAGGTAGATAAAGATCTGCTTATCTAGCTTTAGGTTAAGGAATACAGTCTCTATATTAATCTATACTCTATACTAACTATATTAAATAGATAGTATAAGAAGTACTCTCCCTATTAATATAATTAGTATAGGTATAAAGGTATTAATATAGTCTTCACTATATTTCTGTATAAATCCTCTAGCTATCTATCTTACTTTATACTTCTTAATAGTACTATTAGGTAGTTACTTAAGCTTAAATACCTACTTACCTATTAGTAGCCTTCTACCCTTTAGTAGCTAGGACTTCTTAATCTACTTAATAGCTTCTATAGACTTAAGGCGCTTAAGCTCTTTCTCTATAGCTGCTTTCTACTAGCTAGTATCTAGCCTAGATAGGGTATTATAGTAATCCTTAGGGTCCTAGGAAGCTATAGCTACTCCTATATAGAGTCTCTTATAGTTATACTTAGTAGTCTGTCTACCTAATCTTATTATAGTAAGCTAGCTAGAAGGAGGTAGTAATATACCTCTCTTTCTCTTTCTAATAAGGGGGTCTAGTATAAAGGGAATAATTATCCTATCTTAGTCTAGTATAAGCTCCCTCTACTTACTATCTTTATAGCTATCTTATAGGGGAGTATCCTAAGTCTTATCCTAAGTCTCTTACTTACCCTACTCCTATTACTCCCCCTACTCCTATAGCTAGGAAGTCTCTAACTCTCTATAAGTCTTACTGTCTCCCTACTCCCCTTAATACTTAGGTATAGGGCCTTAATCTCTAGAATCTAGTTATATATTATTAGGAGACACTATAGGCTCTATAGGCTGCTAGGGAGGTCTATAGTCTTCTTACTATATGTCTAGCTAGGCTATAGGCTATAGGATGCTCTTATAAAAGTTCTTAATACTAACACTCTCCCCCTAAACTTGTAGGGGAGTATAGGTATACTACTAACTTATATACTAACTATAGGTTATATCCTTATTAAAGGTAATATAAGGAGTAAAGTAGAACTTGTTATCCTATTTACTATACCTCTAGTTCTATAAGGGGAGCTATAGGAGGTAGTTTATAGAAGAGTTCTCTTAGAAACTAATAAACTAGTATAGGACTAATCTTACTAAGAACTTCTCTCCCTTTAGCAGAGTTATATTATATATATAGGCTTTATAGCTAAACCTTCTTACTCCTATAAGGTTAACCTTCTTAGGTACCCCTACTCCTAGCTCTCTATTAAACTAGAGAATAGGCACCTACTTAGTTATTAGATTAGTAATATAGTTAGTAATGTAGGATACATAGGTTACTACTAGGTTCTAATATGCTGTTAGGATACCTAAGTTAATTATTATTGCCCTTACCTTAGCTAGAATAACCTTATTAGTGCTCTCTATAACACTATTCTACTCTAGGGTGTATAGGCTAGATATATCCTACCTTATACCTATATTATTTACTATTAAGACTAGGTTATTATTGTTCTTAAATTCCTTAGCTCTATTAAAGAACTACGACTTAGGAACTCTATTATAGGAGGTCCTTATCTTTACTATAAAACCTATAATTAGCTAAGTATACTAGCTCCTCTCTATTATAAAGAATAGCTACCTAAACTTTGTCCTTATATCTATAAGGAACATAATGTACTTATGCCTATATAAGTTATAAGGAGTAATAGGCCTAGTAATATTAAAGTATATCTTATCTAATAGTAGACTAGTACTTAGCCTTAGAGTCCTTAAGACTACCCTCTAGGACTTAGAAAGCTTGTAGGTCTTATAGTAATCTAGCTCTATAGTATCTATAGCTTTAAGCCTAATAGAAGCTCCTCTAGTAGCTATAAGTAGCCTATTACTAATATAGCCTAATCTCTAGTACTACCTCTTAGTGTCTGCCCTTAGCTATAGTACTACTAGTACTAAGATACCCTTCCTTACTTAGGTCTTATCTACTTAGAGGGCCTTTATATGCTTTATTACATTAACCTTATAAATTTGTTAATATATACTAATAACCTTACCCTCCCTTAGGAGCTTATTTATTAATCTTCTAAGCTTAATACTAGCTCTTATCTAGAGTCTAGTAGTATAAACTAGGTTGCTTATAGAGTAAGGGGAGTATAGTATATCTCTTAGAGTAATATCTCTTATAGTGCCTTTTAGGTCTCTAATAGAGAGAGTTACTAAGCTACTACTAGATACTATACCCTTATTAGTAGCCTAATTAAAGGTAATAGGATTAGGGAGTAGTCTTAGGTTGTTAAACTATAACCTATTATTAAAGAAGTAGAATAAGGATCTAGAGTCTAGTATAATTAACTTCTTAGTAATCCTCTTCTTCTCTTTAGTAGAAGCTACTACTATAATAGTAGCTATAGATATTACTTCTAAGTCTAAGGAATTATTAGAGCTACTATCCTTAACTACTATATTAGACTTCTTCTTCTTCTTATCCTTCTCCTTATCCTTATCCTTCTTACTCTTCCTATTACCCTTCTCCTTATTCCTCTTCTTCTTATAGTCCTTCTTACTAAGCTAGCTATCTAGCCTTAGCTTAGGATAAAGCTTAAAGCATCTAGTAGTAGTATGTCTGTTAGTCTTATACTCTATATACTACTTCTCTACTTTCTCTATTAATCTATAGGCTGTATTAGTAGTACTATATACCTTTCTAGTCCTAAGGTTTATATTATCTAGAATTAGCTCTACCCTTACTAATCTTATTATCTCTTCTAGAGTTATGTTCTCTAGTCTGTTCTAGGATCTCTATATCCTAAGCTACCTATAATATTTAAGCCTATACTTAAAGGCAAGCTTAATATTACTATTAGGGATTATAATCTAGGCTCTATTATATCTAGTAATAATAGCATACTCTTTAATAGCTATACTAAGGTAGTTAACATTCTCTTAAAAGATTTCTATATACCTAGACATATTAGTACCCTTAATCCTATATATAAAGAGATTAGCCTATACCTTATAAAGGTTATTAGTAGTCTTAGGCTTCTATCTGTCTTTAATAAATAGGTATAGGTCTCTTATAGTCTTATTAAGTAGGCCCTAGTTAGGTCTTAAGGAGTTGTATAGTCTACTATTAATTAGCCTATAAGCCTGTAAATCTAGCTTATAAAACTCTCTCTTCCTAGTCCTATAGGACGCTTTATCCTCTAATAGCCTTCTTACTAGAGGATATACTAGATTAATCTATAGGATGTTATAGAATATAAGCCTAATAATATCCTTTTCTACTAGGACTCCTTCTAGTAAGCGTTTCTAGTTAGAAAAGGTTATACCCTTCTTTAAGGTCTCTCCCTTAATAGTGTTATTGTCCTTATTAGAGTTTAAGTAGTCTATTTTAAGCTAAACTCTATATAGTAATCTGTCTACTAGCTTAGCCTCCTATAGGATCCTTTAGTAGTAAACTTCTATAAATAAATCTTAATCTCCTTGCTTAGTAGAATAGATCTAAAAGCGCCGGGCTTATAACCTATTATAATTAAGGGTCCGTATAGAGCATTAATTAGTTCGATAGAGAGTTCTATAGACTATACAAACGAGATAGTACAAAAGAGTGTGTGGAAGCCAAGAGTCCATGCCTTAGGCATCTACCTCACAACAGATATCACCTCTACGCTTGCGTCGCATATACTGACCTACGCGCGTTTCCGCCACCGCATGTTCCTATCAGCGGAAGAAGGCAGAAAGATCCCATCGTACCTCCGCCCCGATACACTTCTCTTCGCCGATGGCGAAGCCATTAAGTCTGTTCTCGCGCCACATCCTGAATTTCCCGTGCCTGATCGCCTACAGCGAAGTTGGGTCCACGCCGTGGATGCCACCTTCACCGAAGCCAGTCTAGAGTCCTACAAACACGGCTTTCAGGGGTTAGTGAAAGTGTGCTTTCCGAATATTTTGACTACGCTCTTCGCGAGGCTGGCTCCGAGAGGAGTCCGGAGGATAGGCCGGAGGTGACGAGAAGGATGATGCAGAGTTGGGACTGTGTTTATTCTAAGTCGAGGTATGATCCTGAGAAGGTTTATCCCCCTAAGTCGGTGTTGAACCGCAGTTGAGCCAAGTGAATCGGCATCTACTGGCAGCAATACGCCATCGTTGATTGCATGTTGCTATCCTACCACAGAAACAATGAAGCCTAGGGTACAGTACATTTGGGAAGCTCATAATAAGATGAGCCCTCATCTCTGGGCACGAAAAGGGCTTCCACAGCTCGTCAATACAAGCAGTCGGTACGTTAGATAGAAGCTGTCACTTACATTCGCAAGTTCCTTATCCGCCGCTATACGTAGGGTATGAATAATAATAAGGACCAGTCGTCTGCGGCCAGGGTCTTCATCTGCCGGACGAAGAGACATTATGGGCTGACTAAGCCTGAAGTGGGTCGTGCCGCATCCGTACTTACCTTACTCGGGTACCTATAACGTACCTTAGTTACCTAGCACCGCCATTGTACAATACCTCAGGTAGGTAGGAGTTCAATTGGCAAGCGAGGATACGACAACTTCTAGCAGGGGCAACACTGCATCCTTCACCGCCGATCACAGAACGACATCCTCCCCCTGTTAGCGCGCGCAGCATACACCCCAACCGACACCGCCACGATGGGCGGCTCCATCTCCAAGATGATGGGCAAGATCTTTGGCAGCAAGGAGATGAGACTGCTGATGCTGGGCTTGGATGCTGCGGGGAAGACGAGTATGTCCATACTTCCTAGTCATACCTTTGAGATGTCGGAGGTGAAAAGAAGCCGCAGAGCAGCCATGTCCAATAAAAGGAGACGGGATGATGGCGGGGAGAGAGAGACATGCTGACGGTGGTCTACAGCGATTCTGTATAAGCTGAAGCTGGATACCGATGTCACGACCATCCCGACTGTGGGCTTCAACGTCGAGACGGTGACGTACAAGAACACCAAGTTCAATGTGTGGGATGTCGGCGGTAAGTCATTCTCAATGACAGCATACAGGGCGAGACCGGCGGCAGAGAGGTGGTGGCAGACGTAAGGAGTGGATATATGCGTGATCATCGTTAGCGCCGCACCTCGCTAGGAAAGGAGCAGACTGCACTCTCGCTCCCGCAAGCCCAGGAAGGACGGCTCATGAAGAAGCACAGTGCTGACTTTGTGACCTCTAGGCCAAGACAAGATCCGTCCGCTTTGGCGACACTACTTCTCCGGTACACAGGTACGTTTCGAGCAGCCCCACCGCAAAGCGACCTCGCGCCGCAAAGCACGCAGACGGATCCGGAAGCTCTTGAAAAGGGAGGTGGCGAGCAGGGACCTGCCTATGGTACCGGCTTGTGTGCATTTATATGCCTCCTCGAGCCCCAACTACTACTTCACCGCGGTCCGGATCCGCCCGCCATCTTATCCATGGCTCTTCTTCAGGCAGAACCGAATTTGTAGCGGGAGACAACCCATGCTGACAGAAAGACAACGTAGGGCCTGATTTTTGTCATCGACAGCAATGACCGCGACCGCATGGACGAAGCCAAGAACGAACTCCAGCGCATCATCCAAGACCGAGAGATGAAAGACGCCCTCCTCCTCGTCTTCGCCAACAAACAGGATATCCGCGGAGGTACGCTTTGCCCCCAAACCCGTATCCCTATACCGCACACAGCGGATTCATAAGCTGACTCGAGAATGTGTTGCAGCTCTAAGCCCCAGAGACGTCTCAGATGCCATGGAACTGGATCGAATAGCCAAGAATCACGTGTGGAAAGTGGAGCCCTCGTGCGCGACGACTGGCGAAGGGATTTTTGAGGGTCTAGCTTGGTTGAGTAATAATGTCAAGTTGCCTGCTAAATGAGAGGGAGAGAGAGAGCGACTGAATGAGAAAGGGTGTAGAAGCAAGAGGCTGTCCAGAAGAGCGAGGTCGTGGATGCCTGCAAGGACCACCCGAGTGAGATGGGATAGGTGACCCTGGAGAGCGCACGTGTGGCCCGGAAGCTTGGAAGATGGCCGCAGCGATGGGTGTATGATGTTGGTACTCTTTCTGTGGAGTATCTGGGCGACGATACGTGGTAGTGATGGTGGTGGAAGTGGTGGTGGTGGAGGAGGAAAGGCACGGAACACGAAAGCAAGAGACTGCGAGTGTGGAAGCGAGATACCCCCTTTTAACGACTGTCTGAAACCCCCTTTTTTCCAGTTTTGGGGCAGATGGTCTATTTATTTTCTTAGTTTGTTTGCGTACAAAGTATTTGATATACCCTTCTTTTCCACGAAAATTTCCGCTTCAGTTCTTGTTGTTGTTTGGGCACATGCTGCGGGAGGGTTACGGTGATGCTCAATGACAGTAGGATTTGACAGTGTGGAAGTGAGAAGTGAGAAGTGAGAAGTGAGAAGTGAGATGGACTGGGAGAACAACATGGCCTGATGGCGCAGAAAGAGACACCCAAAGTGGCCAATAGCATTCGAGTAATCTATCCCAATCTACCTACACCTCTACGCAACATCCGACCTTTCCCGCTCCTCCCGCCAGGGCTCCCGCTCCTCCCCAACCCCATCCCTATCCCCCTGCCTATCCCCCTCCCCATCCGCATCCCCACCACCCCCATCAAACCTCCGACTCCCCTCCCCGGGAAACCTCGCCAGAAAACAAACCGCAAACCCCAACACGGCCACCCCAGCATTAACAGCAAAAGTCCACCTCTGCATCCCCCGCTCCGCCAAACCGGAAAAGACCAAACCAAAAAGACTCGTACTCCCCAACCTCGCGATCAACTCGACAAGACTGATAGCGGAAAGGGCATCGGAGCGTTGATGGGGCGGACACATTTGCATGGTTGTTGCTTTGGCGGCGGGGCCCGTGCCGGAGGCTAGGGGTAGGATGATGGCGATGAGGTAGAGTTGGGCGCCCGTGGTTGTGAGGGTTGCGAGGGCGGTGAGGAGACTGTCGAGGAGGAGGGAGTAGGTTGTGAAGAGGAGGTCGAAGTGGAAGGATTCTTCTTCTTGTTCTTTTTCTTGTTCTTCTTGGGTTTTGGGGTCTTTTTCTGGTTGTTTTTGTTCTTGGGGTGGTTCGTTGGGGGCCTGGTGGTATTGTTGTTGTTGTTGTTTGGAAGGTTGATGTTGTTGGGGATCGGGGGAGAGGTTGGCTTTGGACGGGTTCGGGGGGTTTGGGAGGCTAGTTGTTGGTGGTGGGGATCGAGTTCTGGGATTAGACGGGGAGAGAGGTTTGCGTAGTCCGGATTCTGCTGAGTCGAGATTTGCGGCTTCGCGGTCGGTCTGCTTGCGGGGTTTGAGCCACTTACGCCCGCTGGAGATGATGTTTGGGAAGACGAGGGTGAGGAAGAGGCCGCGAACGAGCGAGTTGATGCTAATGAGAAGACCGTTCTCCGACGTCCCAAAGCCGAAGATATCCGTGCTGTACATCTGAAGTAACACCGGTATGTAAGAAGTAGCGAGGACGCCAAGGAAAGTGCCGATACCCAGGAAGAGCACGCCGTATTCCTTTTGGATGTGGCCGTTTGGTAGGATCCATTTCTGTGGAGCGAACATTTTGATGGGATCGAAGAAGCTGGAGAGGGATTTGGAGGCTTTGGCTTCGACGGCTTCGTTGTGGATGTCTGGTAAGCAGAGCTGAATGTAGACGCAGGAGAGTATGAAGAGGACTAGAGTCACGCGGAAGGGCCAGATGATGCCGAGATAGTCTCCAATCAGGCCTCCGGCGAGGTAGCCCAGTGCTGTACCGAACATGGCACAGCCGGAGAGACGGCCAAGAGTCCCCGTTCGCTCGGCTGGCTCGACGACTTCCGCGGCGAGAGAATTGAGGGCTAAGAGGTAACCGACAGGCCCGCCGACGACCGTGATCATCTGCGAGCATTGGACGATGAGGATGCCGAGGCCGGCTCCAGTTTCCACGCCGATGTTCTGGATGGCGAGCCGGACGGCGGGGAAGAAGACGGTGAGAAGGAGAGCTTTCTTGACGCCAAAGGCCTTCATCGTCCAGCCTGTGAAGAAGAGGTTGATGACACCGAAGCAGGTGGTGCTCGTGCCCAGGAGAGCGACGGCGCGGGCGGTGCTGGCTTCGATCGGGTGGGTCTGACATCTATCGCGGCCGAGACTTGATTCTTGCAGTAGACTCAAGCCGGCATCCGGATGGTTCTTGTAATACTCATCACAGGTCATCACGCCGAAGACATAGATGAGGGGCACTTGGGTGACCCCGAAGGAGAGGGAGACTAGGAAGCCGGTGAGAAGGACACGCTAGACGGCACTTTTGCTCCATAGCGCGTTGACTCGTGACTGCGTCCTTTCGAGGAGTGGGGTGTCTTCTGTCGGCTCAATAATGGTCGTCGCCACGGAAGCTTTGCGGGTGGGGGGATCTTGCGCCATGAAGGGAAGAGGAAGGACGTGAAAGATGAAGTGGAGATATATTCGAAAACAATACCTGACGAGCGGCTTACCGATCAGACTGGAGCCTGAGGCGTGTTACATGAGGAAGGACTTGATGGGTCAGTGTTGGCCGAGATTGCTGACCGCCGCCGTGCATCCTATCTCTACCTACCTCGATCTCCACCTCCGATGTCGAAAGGCGACCTCAGTCTGAGAACAGCTGCCCCATCCGCTCTAGCGTTCCTGCATTCATGTTGATCAATCAATAGATTAATGGGGGTACCCGTGAACCGGACAATTTAATGCGCAATCCATTGATTGATCCATCAAATCAAGCAACTGTGCCGGTCATTTGATGGGCGGCACCGGCCCACCCCGCAGCAAACTCCAAGAAGCTTCATCAATTATTCATCAATTAATGCCAATCCATCATCGAATTGGATCAACAGGATCTGGTTCTGGATCGTCGGCGTCCCTGCACTTGGCGCTTCCACCTCGACGCGCGCGCGACGGGAACTTCCATCATTCACGCAACGCGTCCCCGAACTGCTGCTGCGTCTCGCACGTGTCATCGCTCCATTATTGCCTTCGTCGCTCCTTACGTCGGCCCTCCGAGCTATTCTCAGCTGCCTCTACCTTGCCTCACGCTACAGCAGTCCCGGCGACTGACATCGCACTGCAGGTGGGCGCATACTGCTCGGATTGCGCCAGGCCGCCTACCGCACCCCACTGCGACCATGTCGCGCAACGCTTCGCAGATGATATACAGCGCTACCTACAGCAATGTAAAGCTTCCTGCCCTTGTCTGGGAGTACTCATACATCATCATGCTCATGCTAACTCTACGCGCTTAGGTCCCGGTATACGAATACAACGTCGAGGGCAACCACGTGATGCGCCGCCGTAGCGATGACTGGATCAATGCCACCCACATCCTCAAAGTCGCCGAGTACGACAAGCCTTCCCGCACTCGAATCCTGGAGCGCGAGGTCCAGAAGGGAACCCACGAGAAGGTCCAGGGGGGTTACGGCAAATACCAAGGCACGTGGATACCGCTTCCGGATGGCAGAGACCTGGCGGCGAAGAATGGCGTGTTGGAGAAGCTCATGGCAATCTTCACCTTTGTGCCTGGCGACAGGAGCCCACCACCCGCACCGAAGCATTTGACCGCGGCGAGTAGCAAACCGAGAGTGCCAAAGGCCGTAGCGGCGTCGAAGAGGGCGGCGGTCGCTCCTGCCCCTCCGCCCGCTCGCATGTACCAGCACCAGGCTGCGCAGAACTTTGACGGGATGGACACGAGCATGCATGATGCTACGCCAGAAGATGAGACCGTGGCTTCCGAGTCTCAATTTGCGGACGACTATGCGGACCTCTCGTACCACACCGGCGGCTCGCGAAAGCGAAGACGTGTAGAGGATAGCATGACCCGAGCTGATAGAGAGCATCGCCTCTGGGCTGATGAGCTGCTCGACTACTTCATGCTGCAGGATAGTCCTCTAGATCAACCGACTCCTCCTCAGCCACCGGCCAATGCGGATCTGAACAGGCCGATCGACGAGCGCGGCCACCCAGCTCTTCATTGGGCGGCTGCCATGGGAGATCTTGAGGTTGTAAAGGATCTGATCCGGCTCGGCGCAGACATTGCAGTGCCGTCCAAGAGTGGCGAGACACCACTCATGCGTTCGGTTATTTTCACCAATTGCTTCGACAAGCGCTGCATGGAGCGCCTCGCAAGTCTTCTTGTCCGGACTGTCGACATGCAGGAGTGGTTTGGAAGCACCGTCTTTCACCACATTGCCGGTATCACACAAAGCAAGAAGAAGTACGAGTGCGCTCGCTACTACATGGACTGCATTCTCAATAAGATGACGGAGATCTATACGCCGGCGCAAATCGAAGGGGTACTAAACATACAGGATCAGAATGGCGACACCGCCATCACCATCGCCGCTAAAAACGGTGCGAGGAAGTGTGTACGCAGTCTCATCGGCCGAAACGCGGCTGTGGACATTCCAAACCAATCAGGCGAGACCGCTGATCAGCTGATCGTGCAGCTCAATCACCGTCGTCAGGAGCGCAATCGGGCCATGTCCAGCTCCCCATTCCAGGCGGACGGCGTTCCCGGAGCTGTGGGAGGAGCGGTTCAGCGACCCAATGGCATGCCATTCGACCCGCTGTCGCAGTCCACGCTCAACGGAACGTCGAATGGGCGGGACGTCTTCAAGTCCGTACCAGCGCTGACGTTGACCTCGAGCTTGCTCCCAGACTTTGTCGCCAAGACCCGCGCGCTAGCACAATCCCTAGAAACCGAGCTCGCAGAGAAGGATCTAGAGCTCGCAGAAGCCGAGCGTCTAGTCCAGCTGCGCAAAGCCGAAAGCGATGCCCTGAGACGACAGGCAGAAGAGCTACGAGTCAAGGAGCTCGAGCAAACGTCCGGTGGCAGCGAGCGCGACGAGGACCTCATCCGCGAACTCGAAGAGCTAGAACGGGAATGCGGAGGCTGGATAGCCGAAGACGAGCAAGCCGCGCTCGCCGACCTCTTCGAGGCCGAAAAGGCCAAACTCCCCTCCCCGGCCGACTCAGGCCACGGCGCACCCAGCGAGACCGCAACCGAGCGCGAAGAAATTCTCAAACAAAGACTCCACCTCTCTCGCCTACTGGTCGAAGCGCAGCGAACCCGCCGCGAATGTATCGCCCGTATCGTGCACTACCTTGGACTTGCCGGGGATCCGGAAGCCCGGAAGCAGGAGAGGTATAAACGACTTATTACCGGCGCGCTGGGTGTTAGGGAGGAAGACGTCGAGGGGATGTTGCCGGAGATTGTGGCGGAGCTGGAGGAGTTTCGGGGGATGGAGGGGTTGGGGGTTTAAAGAGACTCATGATCAGGGCATGCTTGTGATGGGCTCGGTGTGGGGAGAGGGGGAGCGCTTTACCAAGGTACTCTATGCTGATCGGGGCTGTTCGATACGCTTGGGTGTGATATGGAGCTTGAATGGCACCGGGCGTCGTCAGTAGCGACCAGCCCACGCGCGCCGTGACTAGCTCAGGTCTTCTCCTTATGGTAAATAACCAGTATGAGTACGACAGTCATTTCCAACACTGTCTCACGGGAAGCTGTATTCAAGTGCGCCGTGACTGTACCCAAATGCAAGCATCCCATACCAGTAGTGAGCCCAGGCATTATTTATTATACAGGTACAATGTTCATCGTACAGTAAGGCAGCTCAAGGGGTTTTCATGATCGTCCACCTGTCCACGGTACATCCATCGGATGTCTTGTGCATGTCCAGCCACAGATCGTATGAGGTAGCGGGGCAGTTCACAGCCACGTGACAGCATCCGGCAGCCACGCGACAACGGAATTGCGTGCTGCCGAAGTGTGGCTTGACTCGCTGCGCCACCTCACATCGTTCGATGGACCCTGGAGCGGTTCGCTTATCGCATAACACCGCCTTACCTCCCCTACAGGCCACCTCCACTACCCAGTAATCTCGCCTCCCCTGACGCTGAGCTGGTGCCTGGATACCTCACGTACATCTGACCTTCCTGGATGACCTCGACTCTCAACAACATGGATGCCCCGACGCGACACTGTACCACGTGATCTCGCCAACCACACGCGTCCCCCCCGCCCCAACCCGTCGAGGCTCCCGCGGAAGAGACACAGCGCGTCCAGCATGGCCGCGAGCGCCGCGTGGTCCGGGGGCAACATGCCCGCCTTCGAAGTCGGCGAGCAAGGCGAAGACTGGGAGGACTGGCTAAGATGGGATCCCACCGCCGAACCCACCAGTCCCGACGACGACGGGACTTTCCACTCGGGCTCGAGCAAGAATGACTCCCCTCTGCAAGACCCCGTGCTGCCGGCTATGACTACGGATACGTTTAGCAAGGACACCGGGAGTGAGACGCTGGCGCCACCGATGATTATGGGACGTGATGGGTTGGACTTTGGTATGGGTGGTGGTGGTTTGCCGGGAGACGAGACGTTTATGTTTGGAGCTGGTGATGACGCGGGGATCTCCGGCACGGATTTTAATGTCTTGAATAGCTTTCAGCCTCTTCAGGTGGCCGAAGATCATGCCAAGTTGGACTCTAGCACGGGGTGGGCGTTGCCGAGTACAGCGATGGCAGAACAGATGGATTTTCCGGCTCTTCTGCAGGGTAACACGCAGCAGCTAGGGGCCACTGACTCCTCTGCGACTTCGGCCATTACGCCTGGATTTCACAACAGTAGCCCAGGATCCGCTTCACACAATCGTACAAGCGTCTCGTCAAACTCGCCTGTACACGCTGCTGACCAGCCCAAGAAGCGCGGTGGGCGGAAGCGCAAGGCCGATATCCAGATGACCAAGGATGAAGAACAAAATGCTTCCAACGGCGATTCTGGCCAAGACGGCGATGGTCCACCGAAAAAGACCTCGCACAACGTCATTGAGAAGCGATATCGAAACAACCTGAACGACAAGATCGTCGAGCTACGCAACAGCGTCCCGAGTCTACGCGCGATGGGCCGTGCAAACGGCAGCGGCAACGACGAAGATCTCGAGGGCCTGACGCCTGCTCATAAACTCAACAAGGCGACCGTCATGGGTAAGGCGACCGAGTATATCAAACATCTGGAGAAGCGTAACAAGACTATGGCGGACGAGATGGCTTTGCTCAAAACCCGGATGGCGGCTGTTGAGGCTGCGATTGGCAAGAGTCGCGATCGGAGCTCGAGTGTGAATGATAGCTCATCTGGGGGCGGCGGCGGCGGCTCTACGCGATCGAGGCAGCCGTCTGGTGCTTCTTCGAATGGCTCGCAGGCTCAACAGGGGTTCCTCAATGTGCCGCAGGAGCAGATGAGGTTTACTCAGCAGCAACAGCAGGCCATACAGCAGCAGCAGCAGCAATATCTACAGCCACAACAACAACCTGTCTACGCCCGTCCGCCAAACGAGGCAGCACATGCGCAGGACCCGCAGCAGTACGTCTATGGTCGTGGCGGCGGCGCTATGAACAAAGTCATGATGGGTGCGATGGCGGGGATCATGGTAATGGAGGGTTTCAACGAGCAGAGCCAGGACGATTCGAGGCAGCTTGCTGGTATACCAGGGTTTGGAGGGCTATTTCGGCGCGGGCTGGGCGATGCGTCGCTCTCACATTCACCTGCTGCGTTGGTCAGGCATGCGGCGCTGCCTATGCTCAAGGTCTTCTGCGTCGTCGGCGCATTGCTCTATCTTCTCGCGCCTTTGCTTACTTGGTCGCCACGGAAGAAGCAGAAGACGCGACGGGCTGTCCGACTGCCTCAAGCACCTTCTCTGGCTTCGCCGGTGGAAGTCCGACGGAAAGCCTGGTTCACTGCTGTTCAGACTGTTTACGTGCCGAGGCATTTCCTGCTGGAAGTCACCGTCGTCACGACGAAGATGATCAAACTTAGTTTCCGTCGTTTAGTCGGCTCCGAGATGTGGAATAGCCTTACTGGAACTAACGAGGAAGAAGAGGCTGCTCGCATTAAAGCGTGGGATATTGCTCTCGATGCTCAGCTTGCTGGTGGCGATGCTGAGGTCAGCTATTACCGACTTTTGCTTACAATTATGGCTTCCGGAACGCTGCCTGATAGCCCAACGCGGTTGATGCAAAAGGCTATTCACTTCCGTGTCTTCTTCTGGGAGGTCGCTAATGCGGGCTATGGGAATATTTTTGGCTTTAAGCAATTCACGGAGAAGGTCGGTAAGATTTACTGGGACAGCGCACGTCGGCAGCAGAGAGAGTTGGTGCATGCGAGCGCTCAAGGCAGGCCGACGGTCGGTGGTGATCAGGTTGAGCTACTGCCCGACCATCTCGCGGCGTTGGTGGAGCTGGAATGTGATGAAGTGCTTGATGATGAGATGATTCAGCGAGCTTGGAACCTGGCTTGGAACAAGCCGAGTGCTTACAACACCACGGCCAACGCCGCACGCGATGCAGTGGTTGAAGACCATGCGATCAGATCGCCGCTCGACGCGGTCGCGGCTTGGTATGCGAATGTCACAATCGACGACACCCTCCTCGATGCACTGGACGAGCATCCCAGCAGTCTGGACATGGAATACTACATTGGCCTCGCAGTCAGCATAGCCCCACCCGCCAGCGCAACGCACGTCCGCACGCTAGCCGCCAAAGCCATGCTCTCCAACACCCAACGCGAAGCCAACGTCCTCACAGCCCTCCACGCTCTCCCCGTCATGAGCACCGGCGGCGGCCCAGGAACCCTGTTTCTCGTCGAACACGGCCCTGCGGCCCCAGACGTCCGCCTCGCCCTCACAATCGCTAAACTCCTCTCCCTCCTCGCCCCCGGCAGTCCCGCCTCGGCTCAATCCCGCGCTTACACCGCTCTCGCCCACCTCAGCCTCCCCCCAGCCTCCCTCACCCTCCTCACAACAATCGCCACCTACCGCCTCCTCCGCGCCGCCGCAGGCACGACGCGCCCTCTGCCCCCGCCCGCCGCCGCACGTGGTCTCGAGGACCTTGCGGCGTCGCTGCGTCTGTGGGTGGGGACGTCGGCGGGTCGGCACGCGGGTTTGCGAGCGGAGCACTGCGGGAGGATTGTCGAGGTTTGTGTGGGTGTGGCGAAGAGGATTGGGGGTTGGGAGGAGGAGAGGGATCGGGATAGTGGGTATGGTAGTGGGAGTGGGAGTTTGGGCGGGAGTAGTCCGATTAGAGGGGTGGGGGAGGGCTTTGGGGTTGCTTGATTGGAGAATTTGCGCGTGTGTGTGTGTGAGCGGGATGGGTGGCTGTTTTGGGGATGGGCGTGATGGGAGGGGAGTATTATACCGAGTTCGTTGGTTGGGTGGTCGGAGGGATTAAAAGGATTGAGCAATGGGCGAAGACGCAAGTCGAGGTTTTGCTTTTAGTACGCGAGGCGGTATGTATTGTCGTCTGTTACGAGCGTCTTGTAATGGGCCGCACGATGTCTCTTGGAGTTTTTGAGGTATCTGTTTCATAATGGACTGAGAGTCAGCCTGCTCCGACGGTATTGTTGCCGTGTAAGGGCAGTCTGAGTAGTCAATACGTTCTTGTGTATGTGTGTATGGATGGATGGATGGATGGATGTATGGATGGATGGATGTATGTATGTATGTATGTATGTATGTATGTAGTGAGAGTAGCGTCTTCGATGTATGAGTAAAGCTGGTTGAGCACGGCATCCCTCTGCTGTTCACCTATAATCAGACCCATTCAGGTGTCTACCTTGCTGGGAGTACTGTACCAGGTACGAATGGAAGCCGTGTGCTGTTTGCACATCGTCTTCTTTACGTAGGGCTATCACCCACCGACGTTGTTTACCTTACATATGGTCATGGGGAGATGACTATTACGGTACATTACCTGGCCTTTATGGATGTGTACGCTTGAGCTATACCGCGTTTGGGATAATGACGTAGATCGACTTTGGCAAAATGTCTCGCGTCGAGCATTTCAATTATTCCTGTGATGAAGCGGATTTCACATCTTGCAGTCGATGTGGTCTTGAGAAATATCAAATACCTGGCCAGATATAATATATGATAGAGCCTGTGATGACAGACCCTTCACCACCGCCCCGAGCGGTCGACAGCACCAAAGTCTGGACGACACTCATCACCAACACGGCCTACCTCCCTGGCCTCCTCACCCTGGCCGCCTCGCTGCGCTATGTCGGCTCCAAGTACCCTCTGGTCGCGCTCTACACTGACAGCTTCCCCGCCGCCGGCCACGCCGCCCTCGACGCCCGCGGGATCCCCAAGCAACATGTCGCCTACCTCCTCCCCGCCACGACCAAGACCTTCGATCCCTCAGACTCCCGCTTCTACGACTGCTGGTCCAAACTCACCCCCTTTAGCCTCACCCAATACGACCGCGTGGTCCAACTCGACAGCGACATGATGGTCCTCCGCAACATGGACGAGCTCATGGACCTCCCCCTCGACGCCCCCTCCCTCAACGGCACCGGCTCCCGCGTCTTCGCCGCAACCCACGCCTGCGTCTGCAATCCCCTGCACAAACCCCACTACCCCCCAGACTGGATCCCCGCCAACTGCGCCTTCACCACCCAACACTCAAACCCAGACACCGCGCAAACCACAGGCGCGCCACCGGGAACCGGCCTCGCAATGCCCAACGGCGGCCTCCAAGTCGTCAACCCCTCGCACTCAACCTACACAGCCATCCTCACAGCCCTCGCGGACCCGGCCCTAACCACCGCCATGGACTTCAGCGACCAATCCCTCCTCTCAACCGTCTTCCCCTCGCGCTGGGTCGCCTTACCATACACGTACAACGCCCTACGTCCCATGCGGTGGAAAGGCGTGCACGACGCGATTTGGCGGGACGACGAGGTGAAGAATGTGCATTTCCTGTTGAACCCGAAGCCGTGGGATGAAGGGGAGGAGGTGAGGCGGAGTGGCCAGAGGGGCGAGAGGGAGGAGATTAATGCGTGGTGGTGGGGTGTTACGGAGAGGAGGAGGGAGGAGGAGAGGGGGGTGGGGGTGGATGATGGGTTTTAAGTTGGTCTTTTTTTTTTTTCGGCTGGGTTTGTATGTTACTTCGAAAAGAAGTTTGCAGCTTTGTGAAGCGTGGTAGATCCGCGCTCCAACCCATACTCCTCCCAACAACCCCCCAGCTCCAACCTCCGTGCCCTCCCTCCTCTCTCATTAGTAGGTAAGAGAAGATAGAAGATGTTTCTCACCCGTCTCATCCTTCTTTCTTTCACACTCGCGCGTTCGGGGCACTCTACTACTAATCTTGTAATAGGGAGGGGAGAGAGGGGGGTGGTGGGCGACGCATCACTTGGCTAAGTGGCCACACTGTTATTAATGTCTTTGCCAACTCAACGTCGAGTTTAATGCTCACGGGCGAGTGGGGTTGCGCGTTGGTATTAGGTGACGATGATAGTGATAGTGATAGTGATATTTGCGCCGAAAATGCGGGATTTAGGGTGTATAGTTTCCATTCGTTCGTTCGTTCGTTCGTCGTTGCCATAGGTGGTGGTGCCTTCAAAGTCGGAGGTGCAATTTTGGAGCGTAGGTTCGTTTGTTGTCTGCTCTTTCTCAGAAACGTGCTCCAGATTGTTCGTCGCTACCAGATTTAAGGTATGTATGCCTGCGTACCTCCATGTATGGCGTCTATCATGTCCGTCGGAAGCTCCAGCTTAGTGCCATGTAGCGAAGTCAGATCGGAAAGAGCAACAGTACCTCAGTAGAGTATGAAGCCTGCGATACACCTCTTACGCATGCAAAAGAAGGCTCCTCCTTTAGGAGCCAGAAAACGCACAGTCGTCCGCCCTCCCTCCCCGATACCTGTCCGCAGTAAGGGGCGCATTTTAAAGCGACCTGAGGAATTGATTACCGAGGGCTCTCATGAACCACAGACTACTACCTAGCCACCAGCGCAAGGGGCAGGCGTTTGAAATCGACGAAGGAGGTTAGAAATTGCAATTTGGAAAAAAAAAAAAAAAAAACAGCTAAAGGGGCAAGGAAAATGGAGGGAAGCATGAATGGAGGGAAGCAGAAAGCTGCTAGTGGTAGGTACTTTAGGGGGGCAACCTGTGAGTCTCGTTACACACACCTGTCTTGAGTCCAGAATATTCGAGCATCCTACTCCCAGTGAGTGCAAGCGAGCACTCGATCCCTGCGTAGAAGGAATTTCTTCCCCTTGGGTAGGTACCTAAGGTATATAGGTAAACTTGACTCCTATCTTCGCTTCGCTTCGCTCCCGAGCAGCGAATACGAACGTTCAGTATACCCAACAAGAGTAGACCCAAAAGTACCTAGTGAAGACAAACAAACAAACAAATCAACAGACAAACGAACAAGCACCAGACAAAAGGCCAGATATAGGCACTTCAGGCCCAAACGACCAGGAACCCTCAACAGTCTAGAGCCTTATATTCATATTTACCTTTAAACCTTGAAAAACCGCATACCTCCTAGCACGCGGGTACTAGAGGATCCGATCTCGGGGCATAGACAGCTTGGGTAGACGGGAGTTCAAAGGTACAATATAAGGCGGTGGAGGCATAAAGACCTGTAGGTGAGGTGAGGTGAGATGAGGTAGTCGACTGAAAGTACCTTAAGTTATGTGTCATGTATGCCACTGGGGATTCTCGAGGGCCCTGCCTGATTTCTGTGGGTGAGGTACCTATAGTGATGTAGGAGGTAAGTTGCTCCAAGAGTTGACATTCCATTCTTGCATGTGCGGTGAGCCTATGCCGCGAATTTTGTGTGCGGACGAGTATTCCTCTTTTTTCTCTCTTTTTAGGGTGGAGGGGGGGAAGCGCGGCGGGAGGGGATGCAGCAGACCTTCTGCATTTAGAGCGGAGAGGAACGGAAGACCGGGATACATACCTTAGACGGCCCGTCTCCAGATCTTTCCGCCGCTCGACGTGGTACTCCAGGACACCTGCGGTTCGCCAAGTGGTAAATGAAGTATGGAAAGGGGCACATCCTGTAGTGGTGATTCTTAAAAAAATCGTATCTGCCTGCGGTCACATTTCCCCGGCCCTAGTAGAGGAGTCTGTGAGTGGATCTGACGCGAACACATGGTACGAAGTATTAAGCAGGAAAGGTCTTCGCGGGGAAACACGACGGCCTGCATAAGGTACCTACATAATCACACGCCGATCTATCATCACTGTCGTTAACTCAACGCATTTCAACCCGGTACCTGTAGTCCATTGGGTTACACACGCAAAGCCGTAGATCGAAACCCCGGCCTCACATCTTCCCATTGACGCCATTCCCCTCCTTACCCTCCAACTCACAAAAAGCCTTGAACGTGACAAACGCCTCGTCACCCGAACTCTCCACCACGCACTCGGCCGTTGCGCCGACAAAGTACACATAACCTTCCTTGACCTCTTCCTTCTTCGGTCCCACGCTAATGGTACCCGATCCAGCGGTACAGATGATAATGGACGGGCCGTCGATCGGCTCAAACGAGACTTTGCTGCCGGCGGAATTGAGCGAAGTGCGAACGACGGCAAACTCCTCGATCGGCGGGTCATAGAGCATGGCCGTGCTCTGAGAGGTATAAGCGGAGCTGTTGAGTTTACAGAAAGAGTAGTCGGTAGGCGTCATCTTCTGCTCTTCAATCGGCGCATAGTTATACGTCAACATGCTGGTCAGAGTCCCCACATCCTTGAATTTCGGCGTAAAGCCTGCGCGTACGACATTGTCGGAAGAGGCCATGCATTCGATGATGTCGCCGGAGAGGTAGGCGTGGATGTCGTCGGCTTTGAGGAACATGGCCTCGCCGATTTCGAGCTGGACGTAGTTGAGGAAGTAGGAGACGAAGAGGCCGATGTCGTTTGGGAATTGGCCGTCGAGGCGGATCATGAGGTCGGCGAGTTCTTTGCCCGAGGTGGCGGAGACGCCGCCGCCGGCGAAGTTGGAGCCTTCGGTTTTGGCTTGTTGGATGAGGGTTGGGGCGTGCTTTTGGATGGCTTCCGGGGTGGAGTTCATAAGAGAGGTGAAGGCTCGCTGGAGCGCTTCCTTGTTGGTCTTGGCTTGGGCTTCATCTGTGCTGGTCTCCTTGCCTTGGACGGTGTTTTGGAATGCTTTGGCCTCTTCCTCGCCGACGAGCTGCCTTAGACTGGGCACGGTCTGTAGGAAATGTGATATCTCCGCCAGCGGCCTGAACCCACATAGCCCGTCGAAAGGGGTGATGGCGATGGTCATCTCCGGCTTGTGGTTGTCATCTGGGTAGTTTTTCGGGTCCTTGTCATGCAATTGCTTGGCCAACTGCTTGTTTGGATGCGCCTGGATGCTCAACGCCTTGTTCGCACTCAACACCTTGAACAAGAAAGGCAGCTTCTGGGCGTATTTCTTCGCGATCGGCGGGGACAACAGCTGTTGGTTGTCTTGGACCAGGTCGAGGAGTGTGCGGCCGGTGGTCAAGTCTTTCGAGGGGTTGGAGGGGTGGGTGCCCATCCATAGCTCGGCGTAGGGCTTGTCGTTCTGGATGGAGAAGGTGTCCGAGGGCGTGGCAGAGGCGTAGCGGGCGGCGGCGCTGTCCTTGCCTACTTTGCCCCATTCGTAGCTATTGCAGCCTGCTTGCGATCAGTCACGTCTTGGGAGAGATGGGGACGGGGGACGTGGGACGTAAAGGGGGTTGAACATACCGCATTGGAGGCGGAAGAGCGGGATCTGCATGGTGGCTCCTTTTAATTGATTGATCGATCAGGAAGAGGCTCAAGCTGTATGGGTTTGCAGGGCCAAGATAAGGTAAGGTGAGGTATTAACTGAATGTCAACACGAACTGTTTCCCTTGCCAACCCAAGGTCACGTCACTTCTAGCCCCCAACAAGACCAGACCAGAGACCCCTCCCCTTTAGTTCGAAGTAGGCCCCTCCCCCACCACCAGACAGCCAAGACAGCCACAGTGTGACAGCACAGCAAAAGATCCTCGGACGGCGCCGTCGGTGCACCCGCTAGCTCCCGCGTCGACTTTACCTTTCGAGGTTCCGTCCTTCCCTACCTTGCTTTGCTTACCTAAGGTATGGTTGTACCCTCAGGCACCAAAGTCCGAGTCTATCTCTCCCACATTCATCATCCAGGCCAGCTTCCAACATGTTCAGGACAAGACTGCGCCATTACTCGACGACATTCTTCATGCCTTCTTCTAAGCCTACCTTGACCCTTTTACATCACGTTGCCTGAACGACCACACGACAATTCGTTGACGACTGGTGAACCACCATGTCTTCCCGCAATCGAGGGCGGGCAAGTCACAACAACCAGGACGCCGACGAGGAGCGGAGACTCTGGAGTGAGATCAAGGGGCGGGCGAAAGATGTCGACGCGATGGTGGTAGGTCTATTGTCTGTCTTCTTCTTCACTTTCCACTTGGCCATGGTTGCGCCTTGCCGCCAACCCGTCACGTCGATGAACACCACCTCTGTGGATGTTCATGTTTTTACCCAGCGGGACTTTTTCGACTTTCCATGAAAGTCACGTGTCATCGCGATACGGCGAGGCGGCTTGGTCAGATCGCATATTGGTACCCTGACTCAGAACCACTCGAGCTCGCGATAGCCGCCATACACCTCGACGTGACACCAGCACTATTTTCCACGTCCCATCTTCCGTCGCATCCTTGTACCTTCTTTCTTATGTCTGCGGCTCCAATAATCTGGAGGTCCACAACTGACGTCTCACAATTTAGAGCCGGTCAAACACCATCGGTGCCGAGATCACCGAAGTCGAAGCCCAGCAGGCCGCTCTCATTGACGCTGGCAAGGACTCTTCGGCACAGCTAGATGACCGGCTTGAAAAGCTGTACCGCGAAAACGTCAAAATCTGCGAAGATGTGCAGCACATTATCGAAGGCAAGTCGAACGACATGAATTTACTGGACAGTATCAAGATTCTTGCAGGCCTCAGAGAGGCAAGCGAGGAGTCTGCAGCGGCTGCATTGCATGTCGGTACCAGTCAAGGTCGAGAGCGTGGAAGTGCAGGTGGCGGGAGAAGTGGAAAGGCGAAGCGAACGATCGTGGGGGCGAAGAGTGGTGGTCCCGTTGCTGCGGTAGAGGAAGGCGAAGAGGTGGGATCAAGCGCTGCACCCTCACCTCGCATTTCCATCAGCGCTGCCGCGGGGAGATTGACAAAAGAAGGCAAGACCTCGCGTGCAGGCTCCATTCCTGCGACTCGCGAGGCTTCAGTCAAGATTGAAGACGGCGCCGAAAGTGTTGCTAGCAGTAACGACGCGCCCCCGTCCACATCGACCCCCACCACCAGCGCCGCGAACGCGTCTGCCAGTAAGACCGCCGTCAGCTCCATGCGGCCCTCGAATCGCCTCGTCCTGAAAATGGGCGAGGTGGTCTTCTGCCGACACAGCCAGCAGAGCGCCAGTAAATCCTCCGCCGACCTGCCCGAAGGCGAAGGAATCCTCTGCCGCGTCACAGCCGTCATCGGCGAGGGCAAGCAAAGAAGATACGAAGTCCAAGACGCCGACACCTCTGGCGAAGCCCCACCCCCTCAACGCGCTTCCGTCTCGCAACTCATCCAAATTCCGCAGACCAACCGCGGATTAAGCGACTTACCGAAGGGCAAATCAGTCCTCGCGCAATACCCAGACACCACGACATTCTACAAGGCCGAGGTGTCGGAGGGTTGGAAAGCAGGCGCCACGGGAAACGAACCTGTGAGGCTGAACTTTGCGGACGACGATCAGACCAAGGAGGTTGAAAGGAAGTTTGTGCTTAGTGAAAGATAGGATGCTCACAGCTCGAATTCCAAGTCGAAGCGAAAAGGACGGAAGTGAGTCGGCGGAGACGTGGATTGACGGCGCTAAGAGGATGGGTATACCCTTTTTGCTTTGTGCATAGGCAGGTGAAACGACGGCGACTTGGTCGAGTCGAGTACTACACCATAGCTGGAAGACGGACCGGTCGTGCTGATGGTCGTGTACGGAAGACATTCAAGGTACAAGTTGACTCTGTATTGACTTCCCGATAGCTCTTTCATTCTGCGACTCCCGCACTTACCCCCAGGCTTCATCCGGTCATGTCTCTGACATGGCAAGAGGCGCTCAGAGTGTGGAGCGCCGCCATAGGCAAGTTCACACAGCGTCACGCACTGGACATCTTTGTTTACCATCCAGCATTGCTTCTAGGTCGGTTTTCCACGCTTTTCCGATCCTCTCACCCACCGCGACGCCATTACAGAGCAGCGATACAGCATATTACACGACAGTCTACATTGCAGCGTCACCCCAGGGCGGAGGAACTCCGTGAAGAATGGATAGAACACCACATTCCATACCGCCTACTTCGCCGAAGGAAGATGCTCAGGATAACAACAAGAAGACGCCACGCCAGGACTCGTCCGCTCGGCAGCCATCAACAGGCGACGCCGAAGCTTCTGCTTCATTGTTCGCCAGAGCTGAAGCTACGTATGCGGCCTTGATAACCGAAGCAGACCAGGCTCATAGGGAAAGGCCTCATGAACAGCATGTGTCTTCGCGAGTCACCGGCGCCGGGCGGTCCCCCAACCACCTGGCCGGGCTTTCCATGGTACGAGAGACTGAGGCTACAGTATAGGATACACATGCGCGCGTCACGGAACAGTATGCCCCGGGCACCGAGCGTGGTCTTTCGAGTTTCTGGTCCCGCTCCGGGGGTAGGCCGCAGGTCAATGTAATACAACATCAGCTATCCCCTGGACTCTTGCTGCCTCACGGCGGTGTCGATCCCGACTGGGAAGACACAGAAGAGGAGGTCGCAGCCGGGCCTTCGCTTGTGCTCCCTACTCATTCCGGGCGCAGAAAAGAGATGGACAGTCGGTTCCGGGAAGAGTTGGACGAGGAGAGAAAGCGTGAGCGGGAAGCCGCTGATCCCGAGGCCGTTGCTATGATCAAGTCGACGAATGACTGGAAGCAGATGGGCCTCATACCGTTAGAGAGCCACCGCAGTATGTCAGACCTTCCCATCGGCGACCGAGCTTTTGATGCAGATGGAACAAAGACGTCGCCGCCGCCGAGGCGGAAGCTACAGAAACGAAGACCAGGAGACCGAGCGATCACGCCCCAGCAAAAGGCATGGGCTACGCCACGCAAGACAGAGAATTCAGCGCCTGTAGTGCCCAGCCCAACGACTCCCCGCTCGGCGCCAGCTCGATACACCGGCATCTTGGAAGACCGTGATCTTGGACCTCAGCCCCGGCGCTTCAACTTCCTCGAGAGGGCTGGTAAGCGAGTCGCCGACTTCTTCAAGCCCGGCCAGTACGACGCAGTATGCGAGCAGTTGCGCGACCGCGACGAAGGCCTGGAGCCCTACTCCGGCCTGCACGAGCGGTGGAGACATGGCCTAAGATTGACGTCGGCACCGCAGCAAAGGCTACCGCACGATGAGCTACCAGACCGGGATGAAGACTTGGGCGACGACACGTCCAAGGTCATGCATGAGGACTCGTTCAAGTACTATAGTACTATAGAGGACTGGGATAAAGTCGAGGGGTTTACCTATGCCGGCGATATCGGGGGCAGAGACCGCTGGAGCATCAACGCCAACCTCAGAGCGGATATCTTTCAGTCGGCGCCGCCGTTGCTGCAGGCGCGGAATGGTGGGACTTCGGCTCTCAGGACGAGTGAGCCATAGCATGGCTATGGAAGAGGGGGAAGTCATCGGCCTCGTAGGGGGGATATCTCCCGGGAAGGGTTGCGGAGTAGAGGTGTTGGAGGGGTTTGGTCGCCCAATAATGATGGTCGGGGCATTGGCGAGAATAGTCGTGTTGGGGCTGCTCGGCCGCCTGTTGGTGAGAGACTTGGTAGCCGACTCCATGAGATTGGAGAGGGTTCCGAGGACGATGATACAAGGGGAGGAGAGGAGTCGGGTGCTCCTTCGCTTCCCTTTCGATCGCCTTTCCGAAGCGCGAGGGCCAGTGGCTCGGGCACTGCTTATGCCAACCCACGTCCGCAAGCTCAAACGCCGTCAGGACCGCCAGCGCGTCGCCAGGGAAAAGATCCTTTCCGACTGGTCGTCGACACAGGAACAGCAGCACAGCAGCAACAACGCAGAAGCTCCCGTAACAATAGCCAAGACATCTCACCCCTAACTCCAGCTCCGCGAAGAAGAAGATCCTCAACTCTCCCAGCTCGACGACGTGGATCTTCTCAGAACAGCGAAGCACTCTCCCAGACGACGAGACAGAGCTTTTCCTTGAGCAGCACTCTACGCAGATCCTCTACCCTCCCTTCTCGCCGTCGGCAGTCATCCCAAACCACGGAGAACCTACACGACCAGACTGATAAAGACAGCCACAGGCGTCACAGCGCCAGTCCCTCAAAACAGCGAAGACTGCTGGAAAAAAACCTCAACCCAGATCCCTCGAACCCGACGGGCTCCCCGACCGCGAAACAAGATCCGCAGCCCCAGCGAGGCGAGCACATTGCCGTAGGGAGTCTAGTACAGCAGCTACGTCGCCGCGGTAGCTCTACTAGCACCTACGCAGCACCTGCAACGAAGATAGAAGCGAATGACATTAACCCGCAAAGCGATGTAGATCCGCAGACTGAAGAGTCTGAAAGCCCTGGAGAGCTCGAGCTTGGAAGGGGAATTGAGGCAGGTCTGCAGGAAACCTTCGGTGAGGACGAGGATTTTGAGGAGGGGTTTTGGAGGTCGGTGCAGGAGCAGCAGCAAGAGCAGGAGCGAGAGCAGGAGCAGGAGGAAGAGCAAGAGCAGGAATCTGAGGATTTCTGGTCGAGGGCGTGGGGGGCTTTTGATGATGTTTGTGAGGCGCTGATGCCGTCGCTGGATGCTTCGCCGCTGAGTAGGGCTTGTCGGGTTTTGGAGGGGGAGCTGAGAAGTGTTATTAGAGTGGGTGAGTCGCGGTTGGGACTGGATGGCTGTGAGATTGTTTCGCCGGCGCTGGAGGGTTTGTCGTTGGATGCTCCGTCGCTGAACACTTCGCCGTCGTTGGATCCTCCGTCGTTGAACATTTCGCCATCGAGCGAGCCCTGCCAATCTCTGAACCACCAGCAAGGAGAATTTCTTTCTGTGAGCGATTCGCCGTTTGGACTGGGCGACTGCGAGCTTTTACTGTCGTCGCCGGATGCTTACTCGCCAAGCAGCTCCAGTCTACCCGTGGAAGAGTTGCGGGGAGATTGTGTTGCCGTCGACGACCTATTGTCTGAAACGGACGACTATGAGCTCGTACCGCCCTCGCCAAATGCTTTGCCGCCGGGCAGTTCCAGTCCAATCGTGGAAGATGAGCAGGAACATGTTCATGAAGTGAATTACTCGTCATCTGAACTGGATGACTGCGGTGCTGGGCCAATCGTTCAAGCGTCCAACTTTGCTTTCGTCACAGCTCGCATGCCAAACGAACCAGATCCTTTCCCTTTTCTCCACGGTCACCTCCGCCTCCTCAGCAGCGTCCTAACTCTGCCCCACTGCTCTCACCGCGGCGGACCTGAGCACGCTTCCCCATCACCGCTAGATCTACAGGCGGACTCCCTGTTGTCCGACTCTTACAAGGCGAAAGAATGGTTCCTTGATCTTGGAGAAGAGACGTACCACGCCTTCGCCGGCATGAACCAGGCTCACCCCAGAGACGGCACACCACTGACAGCTCGAATCGGCGCGAGGCTATTGATCGGAAATGCGGAGGAGAGGAAGGAGACGCTGCGTATATGCCGCGATTGGGGACTTTATGCGATGTTGGAAGAGCTGGAGACTATTCAAGACACTGGCATGGATGGTCTGCGAGCTGTACTCGACCGAGTTCGGCAGCGGGAGGCAGAACAGCGTCAGCAGAGGCGGCGAGGAACAGAGCAGCCATACCGCAGGCGGCAAGAAGCAGGGCAGCAACGTCAAACGCGGCGGCAGGGCCAGCTAGAAACGGATGCTGAGTTCCGCGAGTACGCCGATGTGCTCAGCGAGCGACGCACGCGGAGTCCAAGCACAACTCCCACGCCAGAGCATCGACAGAGACGCCGCTCAGCGGCTCAAGCAATCATACCTTTGATGAGCGGTCTCCCGTCTCGACCGCCCACGAATCTGCCCAGAGCCTGTGCCCCTACCATCATACCGTCAACCGGTGTGCAGTCTGGCAACACAAACAGAACCCCTGTCGCAGCAGCATGGCACGATTACGACAGCGGGGGACATCGACAAGCCCATCCAGCGGTACAAACGAAGCAGGTTGCTGAGCAGGGCGTTCAAGACGACTTCGACTACGACGAGGTCTTAGAAGGCGATTTCACCTTGGACAGCGTACTTCCGTCGCCGTCGCCATCGTCGCTCGCGTCACCTGCTTCTCCGGACCCTTTGCCTGATGTGGGAGAGATTGTAATTGATCCGAACGCTGCTCTGCTCAAGAAGGCGTCTGAGTTGGTGAAGCTCGCGAAGAATGTCGTGCCGCCGGCCTTTCGTTCTGGAGGTCGCGGAAAAGATTTTCTGACTCGGCTTGGTCAAGGTGATGGCGGTCGTGTGGTGTCTGTGGAAGAGGACGCCCTTCCGGACTCAGGTGCTTCAGGCCAGGATTTGGACGCTGTTCGGGTCAAGGGAGCTAAGCAAGACGAAAATATCAGCCCGGCTTCGGAATCCCCAGCGCAAGGAGATGACGTTGGAACGGACCACAAGGACCCTATCGACCGTCGCTCAGAAACCGTCAAGCCCATCTCCCCCGTCCAGCTTGCCGGACACATTCATAAGGTCCCGGCAGACACTTGTCCCGCTTCACCATCACCCACCTCTTCTATACGAACTTCCTCGACCTCCTCCAGCGAACGCTGCCGTAACCTCAATTACAACCTTCGCGGCAACAGAGGCTGGCGCCCAAACACTTCAAAAGCACCCGCCAGTACTGGAACCACCGGCGACAACGCCCCAGCACAGCCAATCTCAGCCGCTCCAAGCAAGCCTCTCGCCATCGTCCAGCCGTCCGCTAGCAGTCCCAGTCGCACGAAACACCTCGACTCCACTGTCGACCGGCTAGAAATCGAAGCCAACAAACGAAGCGCGGACGAAAGGCTCCGTGGGCTCAAAGCCGAAGCTGCCCGCCGCGAGCAGGAGAAAAGCACAGATCGAGCGACGAAGGAGAATACGGCGGCGAACAAAGGCGCGCCGCCGACGCTGGCGAAAGTCGCGGCGGATGTTAAAGAGGCGGCTGCCTCGTCGCCGTCGTCGTCGTCGCCGTCGTCTTTCTCGTCTATAGATCGAGAGGCGAGGCTACGACGTCTGCCGCCTGAGCTTCAGATGACGGTTGCGACGAATTCTGCGCCTTCGACGAAGTCCGAGAAGAAGCCTGTGAATGATGGTACAAAAATAGATGTTACAGACCAATCGCGTCGGGTGTCTTTCACAGATCCTTTCGACGATGGCGGCAGCGGCGAGCGCAGGAAAGCCCCTCAGCCCGGATCTGTGCCTCCGGGAATGCAAACGAGAGACACTGCATCTCACTCCCAAGGCCTTAGTACTTTCCCCGGAGGGCCCTCGGAACGTGGACGTCGGCTCTCGCAGCTAGCGCTGTCAAGTGGTGGGAGCGCTGCCTCACCGTCTAATCTCCGACTAGAGCTCAGACCTGTGCCGAGGAGTCAGAGGGCGGGTTTACCTCCTTCGTGGGCGGCAGTGGCGGCGGCTGAGGGGTGCCTCGAGGGCTGTGACTATGATGAGCAACAAGAGGGAGAGGAGAAGCTGAGGAAGGACAGTAGTCGGAAGGTCTCGGATCCGGAGTGTGCCAGTAGTGGTGAGGCTGCGGAGGAAGGAGGTGGTGGTAATAAGTCGCTTTCGACGGAGCGCAGCCCAGCGGAGACTTGCCCGAGTACGGATCGCGAGCGCCAAGCTTTAGCAGCCACGAGTGTCTCAGCTGATGAGTCCCAAACTGCAGCGCCCAGCAGTCGTCCCTCGGGCACATCAGAGTCCCCGTCCGTCGATTGTTCACCCTCGGTCGCATCTACTCCTGGTCCTGCCAGTCGAAAGACTACCCAAGACGAAGGTCGTTCCCTGAGCTCCCGTACTGCAGAGGCCGATACATCGCCTTGTGCTGCTGCAGCTGGACCAGCAGGATCGATACCACCGTCACTGACAGCTACCGCGACCTCGCCGACGGACATGGACACGTCACAGCAGCAACATACGCAGCTAGCGCAGAGCGAGCAGGACGAGAGGACCGCAGCGCTGGAGCGGCATGAAAGGCGTATGAAGCAGTTTGAGTGTGAGAGGACATGGGAGATCGAGATAAGAAACGAGAGTGAGCTTGCGCCCTGATTCTTAGAATTCGTGTTTAGCCCCTTTGACATGGTGTATTGTTACCTTACCCACCGGGCTTTTTCGTACTTTCCTTCACTGGGGCAGCTTGCTTCACGAATTCTTGCACTCTTGTTTGTTCGTCCATCACAACACTGAAATCTTCCACTCGTCTGTGCACGTGCGCATGCATCTACGCGCACGCATACAACCACACGATTCACACCAATACATACACGCAAAGACGCGTACAGCCAAATGCCGCACCTACTGACACGACTCGAAGAGAAAGTGCTGCGCGCGATCCACAACGACATGAACGCAGAGCGCGGAATGCCACGGCCGCCGCAGGCCCGAGAGCACGACGACGGCTCGGACGAAGATGCATACGAAGATGCGCTTTCAGTGGTTCCGCCATCGCCGCGTCTAGGCGGTAGTGACGAAGGGTTTGCCGACGCGCTGCCTGAACGGGTCCTGCCTCCTACGCCACCACCTCACGCGGAGCTCCCTGCACGATCGCTGGGGGAAAGTGGGGCGGAGGCTCTGGACCCTCTGGACCGCAAGGCCTACGAGAATTTGAGTGATTCGAGTGGCGAGGAGACTGAGAAGGAGTATGACCGGAAGGTGGAGGATCGAGTCAATAGCATGATGAAGGAGGCGAAGTTGCGCGCGGAGCAGAAGAAGCGGCGCAAGGCGGAGAGGAAGAAAATGGAAGACAAGCAGGAGCAGGAGGAGTACATGACGCCTGAGGATTATGCGTGGCTTGATGCGACAGAAAGGAGTCTGAACAGGAAACGGCGAAACGCGAATCTACCATCCGCGAAACCAGTGTCCGAGGACATCAAAAACGGAGGCGAGGAATCCATGGCGGACCGTCATAACATCACGACGTACGCAGCGCGGTACGGGAACGTGCAATGGGGTCTCCATACCCTCGCGCATGAGCAGGCTTGGAAACCACCGCCGCAGCCTACACGCGACGTTGCGCAGATCCAGCGATACCTCGACGAGGATGTGATGACGAGGATGCTGCCGATGGCGGGCAGCGGACATCAAGCGCAGCGAATCCTGCCCGATAGGAGTGGGACGGACCGGGCGATGGATGCGTGGCTATGTAAGCGCGTGAGGCAAAGAGAGGAGAGGTTGGTTGCGACGATGGAGGAGGTGGTGGCCGGGGCGGGGCATGGGGCCGCGTGGATTGAGGAGAGTCCGGCGGGGACGCGGACGGTGTTTACGGCGGCTGGGCAGGGGGTGGAGGTCAATTGGAGGCGCACGAGTTTTGATGCTGAGGAGGGAGTGAAGTGAGGTCGGGCGGAGGAGATCACATCGGTGGGGGTTGCACGTGATGGCGCGTGTGCGGTGCGGGCCGGGATTAGTGGTGTGGAGAGTGCTTCCAGTGCTCCCGAACTTCCCGTCAACAGATGCATGAAAGATGGAGAGGAGAGCAGTACTCTGAAGCATGCACCCGTAGCGAGGATTACAGACAATCCAAGGACATTGTGTTGTTGCTTACTCGTCTCCAATTATCACAACCGACACCTTCCCATTCCCTGACCCATATCGCGCGAAGGCATTACGACCGGGTAATCAGTCTCCACACGACAGCACCACCCTCTACACCCGTTTCGCACGACATAAAGAGCAGGACGAAATGGCGCAGAACAACGGGCTCGGTCCCAACGGCAACGCGGCCATGTACGCACACGCCGGCATGAACAACGGCGCCGTGTCCGTCATGCCCTCAGCTGGCCACTACGCCGACATGCAGACGCTGATGCAGCACATGGAGTCTCTCACCGGCTGGCTTCAGCAAAACCGCGAAGACTGGCTACAGCTACAAGACGGATTAGGCATGATCGAGCAGCGCACGCATCTCGCCCAGCAAAACCACCAACCCAATGACGACCCTTCCCCCCAACACCAACAGCAGCATCAGCAACAACAACCCACAACGACCCAACTCGCAGCCCAACTCGCCGCCGCCACAACCCGCATCGCGCACCTCGAAGCCACCCTAACCACCCACGCAACCCTACAAACCCTCTACGAAGAAACCCTCTCGGACGCCACGGAGCGTATCAGACAATACACCTTCGAGCAACAACACCACGTTCTGGTGCTCCACAAACACTACACAACGCTACTGGCGCAAAGCCGGAATGAGACAATAGAAGCGCAGCTGACGCATCAGGCGTGGCAGGAGCATCTAGGCCGGTTGAGTGGCGGTGTGAGGGCGGCGATGAAGGCTAGGGAGGAGGAGAGGAGGCCTTGGCTCGGGAAGGTCAGGGGTTTGAGGGAGGAGAATCGGGTTTTGAGACGGATGGTTGGATGGGAGCCGGCGGGCGATGAGAGTGAGGAGGAGGAGGCCGAAGCGAGGGAGGGGTCGGTGGAGGGGGTATAGGGGTTGCCGTGAAGGTGAACGTCCCCGTTGCCGCCAGGAAGATGGGCGAGGGAAGAACAGCGACTTTCGTTTGGCGCAGCGTGCATGCCTGGCGATGTAGGAATACCCTAGATTAAGCAGCGGACTGCTTGTCAAACCTTCTCCGTGATCGAATTACCATCCTCCAACATGCCAACATGCTGCGCAAGGATAGATATGTGAACAAGTACTCAAACGACGTACAGTGTCATCCGCCGTCTATCGAACCCTGCCCCATTCCGACCCGAAGCCAAGGTCTTACTAATACAATCACCATCCAAGCGATCCACCCAAGTAAACACTTCCTCCCCCTTTCATACACCCTTCCCACCCCTCTCATCCTGCATCCCAATTACGACGTCCGGCGCCTCCGGGTACTGCTCCTTAGCCTTCTTCGTACTATTCCGCTCGTCCTTCTCCCGCGGCGCAGACCCGCCCGTGTCTGTAGCGCGTGACCTATAAGGCGAAGCATATGTCAGTTCTTCGTCCAACTCGTTCGGTTCACCGTCAAATCGCCGCCGCCAGACCTCGTCGCCGGAGCGGAGGTTGAGGTAGGGGAAAGAGCGCCATTCCTCTTTCCCCTTTCCTTGCTCCTCTTTTTCTCCCGCTTGCTCCGACGGCGTGTCTTTGCCTCGTGATGACGTTGAAGAGGGGACAACATACTCCCGCCCGCTCGCGCTGGCTGAGCTCTGCACATTGGTGTCCTTGTCACCGCCCTTGTCCAAAGCGTGGACTCTGCTTCCGCCGACTTTGTCCCCCGACATGGGACCTTGCTGCGTGCCTTTGGTGCTCGCGTGTGGGTTGCCTGTGTCGGCGTGCCGGGCCAGGGAGGTGGTGAAGGGGCGGGTGGTGCGTGGGAGGGAGGGGGCCAGGCGGCGGGAGAGGGTTGAGAGGGCGGAGGGTGTAGCGGGCATGATGGTGCTTCGGGATTGAAGTCTTTAGAGGTGGTTTGGTGTGGTAGGGGTGAGGAGGACTGGTCTTTGGTTTAGATACAAGTACAGGTACGGTAAGGTAAGGTAGTTGATCAAGATCCTCCACCATTGATCTCCCTAGCAATGACAATGCACGATGTCATCGTTAGATCGCCGAGGCCGAGCCAGATCGCGGGGGCGGCCGCACCCGCCCCGATCTTCGTGATTGCGAGAGATGAGTCCCGTCGTGGAAATAGGTAGCTGCAGCAATCTCAAAGGCCCTGCACATATGTCCACCGTACTCGCACGTAGCATACCCGCAAACAGACAGACAGACGATATGGATGCAGACTTCCCATGCTCATTGTACGCCACTGCCATTCAATCAGCCCCAGCCGGGCGCAACAGAACAGAGGTAGGTTGACGACCAACGGTAGGACCCTCCATATCCCCTTTCCTAGCCATCGCCTCGCTCAGTCCGCCCTTCGCACCCTTTCAGTAGACGAGGAGCTATCGCCGCTAGTCAGGCGCTCTTTCAGCCTCGTGTCGACGGAGGCGGCAGCAGCAGCCTTACCGGATCAGTCGTCCACAGCGAACCTCACCGCCCCTAAGCAGGGAGATCATGACGCGAAAGCCACCACGCTGGAACCCGCAATCTCGGAGACAACAGCTAGTACGACAGAAAATACGAACGAGACGCCACGAGTCCTCAGAGTCGACTACAAGGCATCCACCAACCGTATGCTCAGAGTTGCTGTCAACGGGTTTTTCGAGTCGCTGGGTGTCGTGATCCAAGTCATGGAGGAATTGGATGTGGATGTGCTGCATGAAAAGGGCATAGAGGGATTGCAGGGCGCGCAGGGGGTCGAGCAGGGGATGACTGGCAGTGCCGGAGGGGCGTGAGACTGAGTGAGATGGGCTGCAGACACGGCGGCTGGGCCATGATGTCGTGTGGCGTGCCTATGCAAGTGTCTACCACAAGGCTGCGACGAGAAAGGGCATGAGGAAGCTTCTTGCTCCAAGCGTGAGCCCTTCACACCGCTTGCGAAGTGCAGACGAGATGCCAGGATCCGATCACGAGCAGAGCACTGTCTCTCTACCAAAGCACACGCAGCTACGCGCTTCTCCGGCGTCTACCTACCGGCAACATCGCCTTCCGATATACCCGCTCCGACGACCTGCCGTTTCGAGCCTAGCGAGATGTGGAGGATATGATGTCAGGCGCAGGTACGGCTTCAACTTCCGAGAACGTTTTCAGGCAGAGGGGGCATTGAAAGACAGGATAGCTCTGAAAAGAACAGCTGAGTCGTGTAAGGGAGCGGATCAACTTTCGTCAATGCCCAAGCTCGTTTCCAAAGCCGCATAGCCTTTAGTCATTCTCCTGCCTGTTCCGACGTCGGCCAGCTTATCAGCCTTTTTACGGGCAGCATAATACAAGACACTAGAGCTCTTGGTATTTCAGACACAACCTGGCAGTAAAAGGCTATGGACAGCTATAAGGTGTCTTCCTAGCCTGGATTACTTGACAATGTCGCAAACTTATCCATTATACAAAATGGCATTTCCCAACCGCACCGTGCTTCTATCCATCCTGGGTTCCATCGCCTCATTGGCCAATGGCTGCTCTTACGAGCCCAGAGAGGCCACAATCGCCTCTACTCACCACAGCCTGTATACTGGACTGACGACCTGCCGCGAGGTCGTCTCCTCCTTCCTCTCGCGCATCGAAACCCTCAACAACCACACCAATGCCATCCTGACACTCAACCCTCATGCTTTGACCATTGCCGACAGTATGGACATCCGTCTCCAGTCCAACAACGCATCAGGCTTTGGCCCACTCTTTTGCATCCCAACCCTCCTCAAAGACAACTGGGACACAATCGAAATGCCCACAACCGGCGCGAACCTCTACCTTAACGCCTCCCAACCAACCATCGATGCCCCAGCCACCGCAGCCCTGAAGAAAGCTGGCGCAATCATTATCGGCAAAGCCAACCTCCACGAGCTTGCTCTCGAAGGCCTCACAGTATCCTCGCTCGGCGGACAAACCATCAACCCGTACGACTACACCCGGACCCCCGGCGGCAGCTCTGGCGGCACTGGTGCAGCAGTCGCCGCGAGCTTCGCGGTCTGGGGTACAGGCACCGACACCGTCAATAGTCTTCGCTCCCCAGCGAGCGCCAACAGCCTGTTCTCCTGCCGACCCACGCGCGGTTTGATCTCGCGCGCAGGTATCATCCCGATCAGCTACACGCAAGATGCCATCGGCCCGATTGCACGAAGCGTGGAGGATGTCGCGACAGCTCTGACAGTGCTGGCCAGTGTCGGATACGACGAGGACGACAACACGACGGCGCTTGTCCCCGCAGGAAGCCGAGGCGTCGACTACACAGTCGGCCTAACTCAGGGAAGTCTCAAAGGCATCCGGTTCGGCCTGATCGAAGGCTTCTTCAACCGCACCGCCTCACCAGAAACAACGCCAGTCAACGAAGCCATGGCAAACATAACAGCGAAACTCTGGGCCGCCGGCGCCACAATCGTGCCGATCACAGACTCCCTCTACAACGCCACCGCAATCGCCAAGCTCGACACCCAGCGCTACGAGTACCGCGAAGAAATGAACACCTACCTCCAACGACCCTCCCTCTCCGGTCCCCGCCCAAAAACCCTAGACGAACTCTACGCGACCCCGCCGGGCAAATTCCTCGTCATACCCAGCGAATACGAATACGTCAACACCGCCCTAGTATCCTCTACCAGCAACACCAGCTACGCGACCGTGAAAACCGGCATTCAAAACCTGACGCTCGCTCTACAGGAGACGTTCACAGCTCACAACCTCGACGCGATGATCTACCCGGAGCAGAAGAACCTCGTCGTCCCTATAGGTTCCCCGTCCCAGAGCGGGCGAAACGGGATATTAGCAGCGCTGACCGGGTCGCCTGTCGTCACAGTCCCCGTGGGCTTCTCGCCTGCGACAGAGACAGCGCCAAAGGGCGTACCGATTGGAATGGAGATTCTGGGCCGGGCGTGGACGGAGGAGTTGCTGCTGCAGCTTGCGTGGGGAGTGCAGGGTTTGGGGAGGGTGAGGAAGACGCCGGAGTGGGCGGAGCGGGAGGTGGAGGTTAGGGGGTTTGAGGAAGCGGTGCCGGGCGTTACGCCGAAAAAGGATAATATTCCTGAAGCGTATCCCGTGGGTGTGCTTTGAGGGGTTTGGAGTCAGGGTGGGGATGAGTGGTGTAGATGCGGCGGGAGATAGTGCGTACGTCGGTGGAAAATTTTCAACCTCTTCATGCATCTTGCGAATGCCTCAAAGCTGCTGTTGGGTTACTTACGGGCAGCATAGTACTTTTGCCATGGCGTCAAGCTTCCGCGCTTTGCGGCTTGTCACAAACACATACATACCTAGGTACACGACATGCCCAAGCTCCGTCGAGACGAGAGATTCAGACACGTAGCAAGTAGAATCTGCTCAATGTCTCACGGTCATCAGCGACTTGGTCCGCCGAAAGCAAAACACAAATTCGAGCGGAAGTGAATCGCATTCTTATAGAGGCCCAGATGAAAAGAGGCAATATCAGTGTTCCTACGCGTGCAAAAGTCTGTTACGTTGTCTACAGACTTTAGCAGAGACATTGCACCTGGCCGAAGGGTCAAAAAAAATTCTACAGTCGAGAGACCTTGGCAACCCTAAGTACAGTCGGGAAGCCTTAATAATCTCTACGCGAACAGACGTTTGCGGAGGCGTCGTATAGTCCTTGCAATCGACTAGAGACGACCTTGTAGTTTGGGCACTTTCTACATGGATGATCATTTTGCCGAAGTACTATAAATGTCGTAGAATTGAGGTTCTGGTGCTGCGAAACGGATCTTTAAGGAAGTCATGTTGAGATTGAAAGACATGAGAAAACGAGTCCTTGGTTATTTGCAGGATCAGGAAGGGTATCCTAATAACCTATACAATACAGTCAGTATATTCACGCTAAAGTTTTGTATATGAGTATGCTAAGATATCTTATTACTTAGAAGTAGCCATAATAAAAGCGACAAGTTAGTAGAATAAGCCTATATATAGCTAGAAGGGTCATTTTTTTATACATAAGCTTAGCGCGTTAGTTGAGTAAAGTCAGAGGCTCGAGCGCCTTTAGCAGCTGACAAAAGCGACCGATAACTACCACGTCGTATGTAGAGCGAGCGGCAAAAGCACGGGAGCTCTTAAGCCGGAACGTCTTCTTTTTGCCGATATCCTACATAGACACTTCTTTCCGACAGACAGATACCGCCTTGCCGGATATGACGCCCACAAAAGGAACTTGGTCTGCGCTCTGTTGCACAAGCAAAGCAGCCACGCAGGTTAGTGACCACCAGTCCTATCGACGGCCAAATCTGACGTGCACGCAGGTTGCCAACATAGCTTTAGAGAACCAGTACAGTGACTTTTTAGTGGTCATCAAAGATCTCGAAGAACAGTATAGCAACCCGAGTAAGCCGCCAACTGAGCCGTTTGAACCACCGTTCGTGGGCCAGGATGTGGAGACGTGCTGGGAAACGTTGGCGGCAATGATAGTCCAGACCAGATCCGATCTTGATTCCGAGTCATTCGCCATATTGGACGATAGATCAGCCGAAGATGAGTCTGCACTACTCGTCCTTGTCATTGAAGGGGATGCAGCAAAGGAAGGTTTTGAGATTGATAAAGTGAGAGTCGATCTGCGACTAGTATCGTTCATCCTTCAGAGCTGGAATGCGAAAGGAGATAATATTCCTGAGTTGGAAGCCGAAGCTGCTCGATCGCCTGACGGCGTTGTACGGAGGGTATAGGATGGCACACCTTGCGTTTTGTACATTTATCAACCTGAACTATTGCTGCTCTACGCAAGTACACTTCAATGTACTCACTCCTTCCGACTCTCACAATGCCATTGTGCTGTATCTGTCGGAACAACCGAGGACGGCGCGCCGAGCTGTATTGTCCTCCATTCAGTGTTCTCAGGTACAACAAGCGACGCCGCCGGCAAAGATATCGCATAATGTTACATCTCTGTAGCAAGCATGGTATTAATCACAAAGGTACCCTGCCCCGGTGTTGTAGTCATAGCAGTAGCTCTGTCGGAAACTGTCAGCTCCATACGAACTGCGAGTCCAAGTGCTTGTCATACATAGGTTCCTACGAGCTCACAATAACCTTCTGAAACTCGCTTCTGCCGAGTTCCGGTGGTCCTTCGAGGCTGCTACAGTCCTCGGATGCCGCTTGATGTTGACTGGAGATTCTATGAGCGGGTCGTGAGGCCCGGAGCTATATGGAGAATGCCAACGATCATGGGAACGGCGTAATAATGAACAATCACTTCCGACTAGCCCTGACATACAGCACAATCGTTTAGAACGCTTGGTTGATAAGGCTCCGCTGACCGCGGGCAGGATCTCGCGCAACTGAATTTTGTTGTATTAGGATTATTGCGAACAACCGACCGATGCGGCGTTGTTAGCTTTGGGAAATGCAAAAGCTCTCTGCTCAGGTACGTGTCTTGGCCGGGCCGGACAAGAACCCTGGATTGAACGTTCTTGGCACATGGCATTTGAAGAACTCTGCCGATAGGAACCATTTGTCCTCGCGGAGGCCGTAGTTGGCGAAATTGTGCGGCTTGCAACTTGGGTTGTATTGCGTCTGCAAAATCACCGAGCGTGTCGTAGAACCGCGGAGATATCGCGTATCGTTCGAGCCATTTTCTGGCACCGGGCGGTGCTTGCCACCGAGGCACACGCCCTCTAACCCGGACAGTGATGGAGAGCAGCTCCGGTGCTGGCGATACGGAGGGGAGTCCTCGCCAAGATGCATTGGGAAAGGCCCATACTGACGGGAGACCGCCAAAGTAGCTTTCACACATGCACTTCAGCAGAAAAGGTACGACCTGACTAACGCGGCCGTCATCCAGCCCCTGGCTCTCGTCCAAGAAGGTGCAGCGATGCAAAAGGGTGGAGTCGCTAGCGATGCTGTTCCACCTCCTACACACCCTTCGCACATCAAAGATGCTGCGCACCGGCAAATTTGACAGGACGGCGACGAGTAGCTCGGTGACGTCGAAGGTCCGCCAGACAGCGCTTTTACTGCATCCCGGAACTTTCGGAACTTAGCGGAGACTTCTTACTGAGTCATGTTAGTGGTGGGATAAGGTACCTTCGAATTCTTGCTGCTGAGCAATTTTGACCGTCTTCTGTCCATCCCGCACATCTTCACTGTCGGTGAGGCGCCGCTTGCGTTTGGCGGCGGAGCTGGGCTTGTCACTTGATGCCATGCCCAGCGGTGGTGGTGGTGGTGGTGGTGTTGTCGGTACTATTTGGGTAAGTGTCGAAATGCAATGGACTCGACGGGAAGCAGCATCAATGAGGGACCCGGCGCGGGATGAAGTCCGTCTCAGCCCTGGCTCGCGCAAGTGCCGGAAGGTCCCGCAAATCCGAACGCGGAAGGCGCGACTGACCACCCATCTTCGGAACGAGCCGGACTATACCGGCGGAGGATGAGCTTATAGGCATACCTTGTACTTCAGTGCCACAAGCATGCCGCGTTTCGTACCAACCAAATGCGATGTTAGGCATTGGAGTTTCAAGAGGAGCCCCCTTTCGATTCTGGATGGACCACACCAAGCGAGTGAGTTCTATTGTGCGCACCAAATGTAACGGGTATCATCTTCATCTCCTCAGGGAGCCAGCCTTGACTCCATTCGCTGTCCCTGGGTCCGACTCGCCAGACCAAATACACCATTGCGCCGGTCCAACCTTCCTTTACACTCAGAGGTAGTCCTTTTTCCGGCTCGTCCTAGTATACTGACTGAGCGCCCACTCTACATCGCCTTCCTTGCTCTCTGCCGTCCCTTGCCGAATCTCAAACAACCGCATCGTCATTCTCGGGCCGACCTCCGCAAGCTCTACACTCTGGTATCCTGTCTTGACAAAGACATGATGGCGAACCTCAACACTATCCTCGATATTTTTGAACGTCACTACGCGATTTCCTAGCTTCGCCGTCCCTTCTCGTGGTGGGAAAAGATGCTGCAAGATCTTGATGACACGCTTGCCGAGGGTGGTCGTGAAGCCTTCAAAGATGAGGTGTGGGTAGCTTTCCGAGACGGTCCCGCGCGAGGCGTTGGGGATGTCGTGGCGAAGAACGACGTTGTGGAGGGAGAAAGAGGCCGTGGGACCGTGCGGGAGGTGAGAGATGGTCATTGCAGTCGGCGTGCCGCGATGCTCGTGTAGAAGGATGACGTCGCTTAGCCCGCTGCTTTTCGCGCTTTGCACTAGGTTGGGAAGGATGAGATTTCCTCTGTTCAGCCGGATGGCCGTCGGGAGAAGGAGGCGGATCTCCTTCGCGAAGGAACCTAAACGGCTGGACGGGTCGCGGGAGGTCGTGACCAACACTCGAGGATCGACGACGCCGGAAAGGTAGCTGTATTCATCGTCGAGCTCGAGCTCTTCCTCGTTCGTCCGATCTGCGCGAGATTCATCGTACTTGTAGTCTTGACGGAGTTGTTTGTCATTGGCTATGCTTGGATCTAGAGGCTTTCCCGAGGCCAGCGAAGACTTCAGCTTTGCTCTCTTTTCGGCGATTTCGGCATCTCGTAGTGTCAAGGCGCGTCTGTATAGGTAGTCGCGTCTCTGACGGGCTTGACGGCGAATCATCGTGGCGAATACGTGACGACAGGAAGAGGTGGAGTGAAGTTCAGTTGATCAGCCGCCAGAAATTTGGGACGACGTCGAAGCTGTCTTCCTCTAAGCCCGATAAGCGGCTGATAAGACGGCTTTGGCGGCAGCAGCCACGCCAAGAGTTTGACGGCTTGCAGAGCTGCCAAAGTACAAGCAATTGCAAGCACACCTGCACCTTAGGCTTCGGGCGGGCGACCCCCTTCACTTTCTTTCACGTCCAGGCTGGACCTTTGACAGCGACACCTCTATCGGCAGCAGCGCCAAGGGACACCTGCACCCTCTGCGATACGAAGGCGACGCCCGGCAGTGGAGGTAGTCACACAGCACCGCCGGCGGCTCAACCCCGCCGCCGCCCCCAATCCTTCTTGATTCCCGCCTGCTGTGCGCGCCACCTCGTCTCCGCCGCGCGACATGGAAGGCGTCATGGAAGGCGCCTTCACGCACGCTCCGAATCACCTTGTCGGCGACAGCGCTTCCGCTATCAACGAAGGCGACGACATCATTAGCACGCTGGACGCAGGGGAGAGCGCCCTCGACAGCGAGTATGGAAGGGGCAACTTGAATGGCGGACCGAGACGGCGCAAGCTGGGCGACGACGACGAGACGGATGTGTATGACGACGAGGATGCGGAGAGTCTGGCGAGTCACGCGCAACAAGTCAATGGCAAAGCGAACGGCAGGGCTGGAGAGGAGGGTGAGGAAGAGGTGGAGCTACCGGCCCACGCATGCGCCTACTGTGGGATTCACAACCCCGGTGCGGTGGTCAAGTGCCTGAGTTGCAGTAAATGGTTCTGCTCGGCTCGCGGCAATACCAGCTCCTCGCACATCATCAACCACCTGGTACGGGCTCGGCACAAGGAGGTCCAGCTGCATCCGTCCAGTCCGCTCGGTGATACAACACTGGAATGCTACAATTGCGGCACGAAGAATGTCTTCCTGCTCGGCTTTATTCCGGCCAAGTCTGACACTGTTGTGGTCTTACTCTGCCGACAGCCCTGCGCGGCCATGGGTCACGGTAGCAGCAAGGACATGAACTGGGACACCTCCAAATGGCAACCGCTAATCGAGGACCGCTCTTTCCTGCCCTGGCTCGTCAGCCAACCAACGGACCAGGAGCAGATGCGCGCTCGGCATCTACCACCGCAGGTCATCGCGCGGTTGGAGGAGATGTGGAAAGACAACACCGCTGCTACCATTCAAGATCTGGAGAAGTCCGCTGGAATTGATGACGAGCCTGCGCCTGTGTTGCTGAGATATGATGATGCTTATCAGTATCAGAATGTCTTTGGTCCACTCGTCAAGATCGAGGCGGATTACGATCGGAAGTTGAAGGAGAGCCAGAGTCAGGACAACCTTGTTGTGCGGTGGGACTTTGGTCTGAACAACAAGCACTTGGCGTCGTTCGTCCTGCCGAAACTAGAGCTCGGAGACGTCAAGTTGGCCGTTGGTGATGAGATGAGATTGCGGTACTCGGGCGAGCTGCGGCCGCACTGGGAAGGCGTAGGCTATGTCATCAAGATCCCCAACAACCAGTCCGACGAGGTCACGCTAGAACTCCGCGCTAGAGGCGGGAACGAAGGTGGACATGGTAAAGGGAGCGGCAGTGTTCCAACCGAGTGCACGCACAACTTCACCGCCGACTATGTCTGGAAAGCCACCTCCTTCGACCGCATGCAGCACGCCATGAAGACGTTTGCCATCGACGAAATGTCTGTTTCCGGATACATCTTCCATCGCCTGCTCGGCCACGAGGTAGCAGCAGCTCCGATGAAGGTCAACATGCCGCGCAAGTTCTCTGTGCCTAATCTGCCAGACTTGAACGGGAGCCAGATCAATGCGGTGAAGAGCGTCCTGCAGAAGCCGTTGAGCTTGATTCAAGGCCCACCAGGTACTGGCAAGACCGTGACTTCTGCAACGGTCATCTACCACCTTTCCAAGCTCAACGGCGGTCAGGTCCTTGTCTGCGCACCCTCAAATGTAGCAGTCGATCAACTCTGCGAGCGCATCCACCGGACAGGATTAAAATGCGTGCGTGTCACGGCCAAGTCGCGCGAAGACGTGGAGAGCCCTGTAGCCTTCTTGTCCTTACACAGGCAGGTACAGATGAACGACACCAACGTTGAGCTGAACAAATTGAATCAGCTTAAAGCGGAGCTGGGCGAGTTGAGTAGCCAGGATGAGAAGAAATTCAAGACGCTTACTCGCGCCGCTGAGAGGGAAATTCTCAGCAATGCAGACGTGATTTGCTGTACCTGCGTCGGCGCTGGTGATCCGAGACTGGCGAAGTTCAAGTTCCGCACGGTGCTGATTGACGAGAGCACACAGTCTGCCGAGCCGGAGTGCATGATTCCAATCGTGTTGGGATGCAAGCAGCTCGTACTTGTCGGCGACCACCAGCAACTCGGGCCCGTCATCATGAACAAGAAGGCGGCTAAGGCCGGACTCAACCAGTCGCTTTTCGAGCGACTTGTCATCCTTGGCTGTCCACCGATCAGACTGCAAGTCCAGTATCGCATGCACCCTTGCCTCTCCGAGTTTCCTTCCAACATGTTCTACGAAGGCTCCCTCCAGAATGGTGTCACCATGCAGGAGCGTATTCTCAAGCACATTGACTTCCCCTGGCCCGTCCAAGACAATCCCATGATGTTCTGGTCCAACCTCGGCACGGAGGAGATATCTGCGAGCGGTACTAGTTATCTGAACCGCACCGAAGCACAGAACGTTGAGAAGATTGTCACGCGCTTTTTTAAGGCCGGTGTAAAGCCCGAAAGTATCGGCATCATCACCCCGTACGAAGGTCAGCGCTCGTATGCTGTTCAATGTCTCCAGCAAACCGGTTCTTTCCGCAAGGAGGTCTACAAAGAGATCGAAGTTGCCTCGGTCGACGCCTTTCAGGGGCGAGAGAAGGACTTCATCATCCTTTCCTGCGTCCGAAGCAACGATCACCAGGGCATTGGGTTCTTGAGTGATCCGCGCAGACTGAACGTCGCCCTCACGCGTGCCAAGTTCGGATGTGTGATCTTGGGCAATCCAAAAGTGCTGAGCAAGCATCCTTTGTGGCATTACTTGCTGCTTCATTTCAAGGAGATGAATTGCCTGGTCGAGGGCCCGCTTAGCAACCTCCAGGTTTCGCTCCTGCAATTCTCACGGCCCAAGACCACCTACCGTGGCCCGCAACGGTACCAGATGGCATATCAGCACGCCAATCAGATGGCATCTTCGTTTCCTGGAGGCGCTAGAGGTGGAGCTACAGGCCCTGGAGCGAACGGAATGCCTGGTGCAGCCGCCGCTGCAAGAGGCCAGCACGATGGCAGCGTGGTCGGTTACATTCCTGACGACGTGTCTTCTGTCCACTCCAGTGCTCTTGGCGGTGGTGCGGCGCTGCCCACCCAGTACCCGCCAATGTTTCAAAGCTTCCAGGATACCTGGCCGCAGCTTGCTCCTGGCATGCAAAGGAACGGTGTTCCAATGGCTGCTGGCAATCCGCATCGGCCGGGTGCTCCGCAGTCGGCCGCTGGGGATAGCGTCACAGCGAGCGAGCTTACAGATGTTACAACGAATGGCGGTGGCGCAGCAGTCGGCGGTGTGCAGGCAGGCCAAGGTGGTGTCAGTCTGGCGGGACTCAGTATTCAGGATCTTAACAAGCAGGCTTCTCTGTCCCAGTCGGATAAGCTGAGGAGATATGTCGAAGGTCAGGTGCCGGGTGGTTCTGCGATGGGTAGTCCTGGACTCGCAGGCGGCTCACAGCAGCTGCCGCCGATCGGAGCAGGTCGGCATCAGGTACAACAACCGGCCAACAGGTCCACGCTGGGAGGTGACGACGATGCCAAGAGCGTTAGTACGGCTTTTGCCAGCCAGGTTGACTGAGGGCGTGAAATGTTGAGGGTGGCAAGGACCACTACTGACTTGGCTGCACGCCTCTTACGATTATCAGAGCCAAAGAAGACGTAGCTGCTAAGGCTTCTTGCGTGATTGCATGACCGTCACTCCATCTGGTCCGGCAGACAGCAAAGGACACCGACCAGACAGCTCGTCAATCGAGTACACGACAGGCGGTAGCTCAGGTTGCGCTGATGAAAGCTTGCGACTCCTACGCTGTGCATAGCCTGTCGACTTTGCGCTTCGCCGTCAGCGTTAAGTGCTAGCTCTTTTGAGCCTTAGTGGCGAGCGCTGCGACCTCAAGGCAACCAGCGGTCTTCAGCAGCAGCTGGACAAGCGCATCGGTCCCTGTATGCTCGCGTCTCGACTATCGAAGCTCCCTGTACCACATGCGGTGGTCTCACAGCTGCACTGCCTTACCGATCATCATCTGTGGACATCAACATCCGTTGCCACGGGGGATGCAAAGATTGCTTACAATTTGCCGCGTTCTTGTTTCGAAAGAAAGAGAAAAGGGAGGACGGACGAGGGGAGAAGCTAGCAGCTCAGTCACTCTTTTAACTATTCGCATTCAGAGCTGGAGGGTGGTGGGTTTGTTGTAGTTTTCGTCACTCGTTGAATGGATTTGCTTCAAATACCTGGTGATCAAGTGTCTCCTCTTCGTATGTTGTTCCGTCTGCTCTGTCTACGAAGCTCCGGCCGAAGCGTCTGATTCTGCTGTGCAACGTTAGGTGATCGTTCCTTCGTCGACTGACTGAGTAGAGGACGGGGCGGAGATTTCTTGTGCAGATAAGGTATCACAGCTACGGTTCTTGGGACGTAGAATGACAACATCCGACTGGAGCTGATGTAATCAAGCAGCCTACCACAGACCATCTGACTACCTTAGCTAAGGTAGTATAAGACCAGCCACTTGCTGACCGATGCCTAAACATAACGACTTAGGGGAGTATCAGTTATCAAGCTCTACAACCTTTGGAAACTGCCCAAGCTACGTAAAAGAAGTAAATGTTTGTACAACAAGCAACTGCTCTCCTTTGTATAGCCATACGTACATAAGGGAACCTCCTTCCTTGTCCAGAGATATCAAGCAATTCAGGATCTCCGGATCCAGTTCTGACAGATTAACAGCCTCGGTATATGATAGAGGAAGGAAGAGCAACGCTTGAAAAGAAGAGCAGCAGGATGCAGCAAAGATCGCTTGGTAGAGAGATCGCCGGCAGCAAGCTTAGCCAAGTCGTTTGTGGTATGTTACTCGCATCGGACTTGTGAGTGAACGCGAGTCTGAACTAAGACGTGACGACGTTGCGCTTTCGGAGCTTTCTATAACGACTTCAACGATATATAGGTGAGTGGTCGAGAAAATTAAATTCGGCCGGCAGCTTGAAAGTAGAGCTTGATGTGCTATGCACATGATCAAAGGCGACTCCAAGGCCTGCAAATTCGAGATCAGGGACATGAATGCGCTAATCCCATTCAGCTGTTCGAACGATGCGCACCAGCAAAACGTCGAAAGGTAACAATAGCGAAAGTCGGAAGTGCTCGGCGCTATCACCCCACCGCTTAGCTCTTCGACGAAGACGACGCGGTCAAGATCCGCAAGAATACTTGAGATCTCATCAACCGCACACCGTCCACAACGTTCAACGCAAGAGACTGGGATAGCGCTGACATGCTTTAACATTGGCGCAACTAGAATGATGACATCAGCTTGTTGTCGGTTCTACGGAATCAATTGAAAGATGAGACACAAGGGAGTCAGAGCTTGTTGCTGGTGCATCTGATTCCGCGTGCTCCTCGTAGCTTGGGTGAGGGCGGTTGCGCAAGGTGGTCGATCTCGTCGCGTCCGCCATGACGGACGGGGAGGGTGAAAGAGCTCTTTCTAGACGAGCGGGCGCCACTCGATCGACTGAGGCCCGATATGCCCGCAGAGAGAGGATGAGAGAGGGAGGGAGAGTGAGAGAGAGTGATGGTGACCGCGACAGGCGGGGAGAGCGAAGGAACTCTCTCTAGACGAGCAGGCGCCACTCGATCGAATAGGGCCCGATACGCCGGCAAAGAGAGACGGCGAACGCGTCGAGAAACCTTGCAGATGGCAAAAGAGCAAGAGAGCCTGAGGCTCCTTCCCTATTCGTTTCGCCAAGACCGCAGGGTCAAAAAGCCTGCTGCTAAGCTTTCTTTTTTCCGTTCACCTCAATCTTCCTACCTACCTTCACGCGTCGAATTGAATCAAAACAACCCATCCCTAAAAAACCCCACGACCGCAGAAAAAGCACAGCATGTCGAGTCCACACGACGTCACGTTTCCAATCTCGCCGTGGCATTTTTTCCGACGCGAGTATGAAAAGATTCTCCACTTGTACGAAGCTGGAGACCTCGGCGGCGTCATCGCGGCCGCTAGATTTCTACTTGAGGAGGAGGAAGAAGACGGCGTGATGCCGCGAAGCTGGAGTATTAGAGTACGCATAGTCTTCGCCGCGTCCGTCGCAGACTGGGATCTCGAGGAAGAAATCCTGAATGAAGCGGACAAGTCTTTCAGAGTCCTGCACGCGTCGTCTGTTCTTCCCTCTGGCTACCTCGATCCTCGTCTTTGCGCGCCTGAGGTCGTGAGGAGGGATTTGCGGGAGCTCAGCGACTCACTTGCGCGCGCGCGCGAGCGGCATGACGAGGAGCGGGCGTGCGTGTCCGATCTGGAGGCGACTCACCGGGCAGCGCGAGCTGAAAGAGCCAAGTAGGGCGACATGGAAAAGGAGAAGCGGACAGGAACGCTACGGCGGATCGGAAGGGGATGACAAGGCTGCGGCTGAAAAGGTGTCTGACAACCTGCTCGAAAGCAACACGACGTCTGAGCCTCGATGAGCCATGGCTGACTTCTTCCTCAGCGACGTGCAATATCAACGCGAACAGCATTCGGCACCTCGATTCGTACCCCGGTGCGTAAGGTGTCCAGCATGATCTACCGGGCTTCGCTCGGGGCCAGTACCTACGGCAGCGACGGCACGGAGGATGTGGGCGGCAAGGGAGGAGGAGGTGCTGGGCGCATCAAGGACGAAAAGATGGACGTGGATGGAGTGGACCGGATATTGTGTGATGGGCGACAATGGAATGCGGACGGAGGCGTGGAGGTGAGGTACATGGATAAACTTCCTGTACTCGGCGCTTCACAACGGCGCTTCCATGGCACCATTCCCAATTCGGGCGTACAACTTGAATTGCTGTCCCGTATTGTAAGCCCCTGCTACCTTACCTGTTCTGCTTCGACCTACCTTCTACATGCGAGTGCAAATTGGTTGTGAGATCTCGAGGTGTTGTGCTATTTTTGAAGCTGCACCACTAGAGCCCATCCGTCCCTAGGATCCTTTGTTACTCCGAGCTGCCGCATGCGTCCCAGGAGCCTGGCCGTGCAGAAGATCGTACATGCCATTTCTCTGCTCCAAACCATCTAACGTCTTCTTCGCTGCACGACTCCGCGGACTATCAGCTCCAGTGAGTTTTGATTCCCACTCATAAGTAGACCTCGCATAGAAGAACATCTCGTCGTCGCTCTTGGGCGTGGAGAAGTGAGCCATCATGATACATCGCGAGAGTTGCGTCTGGTACAACAAAGGGAGCCCGAGCGCCAGCCATGGGTATCTCGATCCCGTTGCGTGAGCCACGGCAGCCTTCCAGGCTGTAATCTGCGGTTCGATTATTTTGGAAATGTCTTGGCCAGGAATCACTGGTGTGAAGCCGGTGTGACTTTCACGGACTTGAGCCACGACGGCCTCGTAGTCCTTCCCCACACTCCTCCCGTCAGGAGCGCAGGCGGCACATGCGCATTGAAACCCCCAGCCTTTCGACTTTTGCTGCCTTGCCGCTCGGTTCTGGAGTATGCTGAAATATGCAATTTCGATCTCGTCGCCTGCTTCGATGTCTTGAATGGATTGTACTATCTGCGCGCCCATCGATGGGCGGTAATGCCAGTACGCGTTGGGCGTGCAGCTGTGGTTGATCCTCGCCGCGGTGAGGAAGAGTCCTGACGATGAGCCTTTCTGTAGTTCTGTAGGATCGCGTCGGGAGCTTTCGTCTTCTGGCTCGCTCGTCTGGAAAGAGTTGCTCTGGAATCTACAGCAGACTGAACACGTTAGCGGAGCGCATCGGGCTCGAGGCGTTGCATTGCGTAAGGCACCTTGGACCATGTCTGTAATCTCCGTCTTGGGAAAGCCTAGCGCCTTGAACTTGTTCGTCAATTGCCTCCCAAAGGGCCCGTAGTGAGGTGGTATATTGAGCGTATCAAAGTCCGTACGCAGGTCCTTAGGAAGCACCTGATACGTCGGGATCAGGTCCTGGAAATCCTCTCCGGGTTTCAAGGCCAACAAGACGTAATCCTCTAAGATCCGGGTGTAAGCTGGAATTCTTTCGACAGCAAAGAGTCCGAGTCCCCTCTCCTTTGACGGGCGTACCTCAACCTTGGGCAGGTTTGGGGGTCGGTCTTCGAGATGTGGCGTTGGTTCTTGTGGCGGGGCCGCTTTCGTTGCAAGGCTCGCGGTCTCTCGAGGGTTTGGGCTGAAACCATGCAACTTGTGGTGGGAAAGTCCAGGCCAGAAGAGTTGCGGATACCGAGACATTGAGTGCGGTAGAAGGCGTTGAGTCTGCGAAAGGTTTCTTGATGGTAAGGTAGTGTCCGGAAATCCAGATTGTCCAAATTAAAATGTTCATGTAACCTAAGAGTTCACTCTCGGCCATCCAGGCAGCAGGACCGGTGGAGGATTCCATATGCTGTTTGTGTAACCCAATGAACCGTCGCGTAGACCCCCTGCATCGAACGCGGTAAGAGTCGCGAACACGCCACGACGACGCCGATACGGTGCAGGCGCCATGTGCGACCTACCTCATACATTAGAGGACGACAGCGGGCGGGAGTACGCATACCCTACCTTACATTACACATGCCGCTACAGATGCCCTTTACTTCAGCGTCAGAAGATGCATCTTACCGTTGCCTACCCTGTACGAGTACTGTACAAGGCCGCGCGGTCCCGTTGTCTTAATAATATGCTATTCGCGCCTAAGAAGGAGTCAAATGCCTCCTCCTGTCGCTGGAACGGAACCACATGTACCGGTCTTCTTACGCCTGCCCTGCAGTTCTCTGTACAAGGGTGCAAGAGTGAAAGTAAATCTTTGCTCAGATGCTGGAAGGGCGATCGTACCACCCAATCGAGCCTAGCGCCACGAGCAGCCGCTCTCACCCATTAGGTTCGATTGAAACATCATTGAAGGAGCGATCAGGTCGGTAAGGTACCTAACGAGGAGCTAAGGTAAGGGGAAGGTGACGGATGACGGGACTTCGCCAAAACAGGCAGGAGCGCAGGATGGGGTTCTAGACAAGGCCAGCAGAGAACATATTTGAACGGGAGGACTGTACACGTCCTGATTGATGCACACCACTTAGCAGAGAAAGAAGCACACGATAGAAAGAGGGTAATGCTTAAAGAGCAGCAGCAAAGCTCAATTGCTCTATGAGATGGGATCTATCTCTAAGCCCACCCATCTATCCACAGGCGCACGCAGTTCAGACTTCTTACACCGACGGCCCACCATACGGAATCGGCGCCGCACTCGCAATGTCAACGTACCCGTAGTTCAACATCTCGCTGTCCTTGGCCATCTTGTCAGCCCAAGTACCCATGTCCTTCATAAACGCATCGACGTTTTCGCCCTTGGTAAGGTCGATCGGCTCCTGATCCTTGCCCAGCTGGCGAATTTGCGTGCCCGCCGCGACGTTGGTGAGCCCGAAGTTGTCGTTATCGAGCTGCATCTTCATGGCACCCTTGACTTTGCCGTCGAGGATATCTTGGCAGAATCGCGGTTCTTGGCAAAGTGGGCGGGCGAGCCCGACGCCGTCGACGGTGTTGAGCGCGTTCGTCATTGCTCCAACCTACACGAACACGTCAGCATATGCGTTTCCCGAAGATTGAAGGGAGTTGTGATTTACCGTCTTGAAGCCGCCTGTGACGTAGACCTTGGTCTTTGTTAACGCTGGGGCCAATAATTCGGCAAACTCTAGAAAGAAGGCTTCGCGTGCCCTAGTGCTGTCGCGCTTGTGCATGAATGCCAGGCTTTCGTAGGTGCCGCCACTGAGCTCGACAAAGTCGAACTGGTTCTGCTCGAGCAAGGCGCAGACCTGTTTCGCCTCCTCCGGGTCGAAGCCGCGGTCTTGAAACTCCACGCTGTTGAGCTTGATGCTCAGGCTGAAGCTGGGCTGGGTGCGCTTGCGGATTTCCTGGGCGATTTCGAGGATCAGGCGAGCACGGTTCTCGAGCGTGCCGCCGTACTTGTCTGTGCGGCGGTTGGTTGTAGGCGAGAGGAACTGCGCAAGCAGGTAGCCGTGGGCTCCGTGCAGCTCGATGCCGTCGTAGCCAGCCTTTTCCAAATACTCGGCCGCGTGTGCAAAACCCTCGATGACGTTTTTGATGTCCTCGTCAGTAGCTTCCCTTGGAACGGCGAATGTCATACCCATTACATTGCCTTCTAGCTGTACGTCCGACGCAGAGATGGGCTTGGGCTGGATGGAGTCGGTCACCTGACGGCCTGGGTGGCTGACCTGGCCAATCATCAAGCTGCCATGCTTCTTGCCCTGCTCTGCCATCTCTTTGAAGCGCTCGAACCTCTCGCCCTCGTACTTGCTGCCGCGGGGAATGATGGGATTGCCAGCCGCCTCGAGGTGGTCGTATTCGATCATGATGTTGCCGGTCAGGATGTTACCGATACCGCCTTCGCCCCAACGGCGATAGGCATTGATGAGGTCCTTGGACGGCACACCGCGGGCCTCGAGGTTCTTGGGGTCCCAGGAGGACAGACGCTCGGTCATGGCGCCCTTGATGAAGCGGTTGGGAGCAGTCTTGCCGCTGAAGGCGAAGGGGAGCGCCTGGCCCAGGGGCTCGGCGGAGACATTGTCGGACTGGTAGCGGACTGCCATGATGAAGAAGCTGGAGCGTAAGGTATGTGGATGCGAATGTGATTGGGAATGAGGGAGACGGGCAGGTGTGACAGGGCGGTTTGGGGAGGGAGGAAGGGTGGTGTTGGAGGGAGGAAGAGTGTTGTTGCTGTGAAGAAGAGGTCCCTACATGTAGTATTCGACACCCTGACCGCTGAGCTAGACCAGGTCGTGGCGCATGTTGTTGCTTAGAAATGCACGGAGGTGGTCGGTTCGCCAATGCGTGGCCAAAACTGTGGGCCGCCGTAGCAAAAGATTGTCGAGATTCGAGAAGCAATGACGACAGAATCCTACCTTACTCGTCGAAACCTCGGCTCCGGCTGTAACTCCGGTTGTGCCAGCCACGTGCACTGTAAGGTACCGTCATTTATCTGTATCTTACCTTATTTACCTACCTTATCTACATCTACATTTACCTATCAATCATCATGCTTGACTCACATTCAAGGTTGCTCCTCCAAAGTGAATCCGCACTTCACCTCTCAGCATCGCATTATCTTGGTACCTACCTCCCATCTGCAGACGTCGGTAACAATTTGGCTTACATACCGCACCTCCTTTTGCAGACGGCGGTGACAACTTGGCTTGCATACGGCCGTAGGCAGGTACCTTACCAGTACATCCACGGACCTGCTTATTGCCGTCCTACTCCAGCGACTGCATTCATGCTCCAGACGAGACAAATCCAATGACCGCGTAATCTTTCGAGCCATTGGCCACTATGAAGAGACGGCGTCGTGTAGACGGACTTGATCAAAGCCTGCACGGCTCCCTACACATTGATCTTCCAGACCAGGTCAAGGACAAAATGCTTGACACCGACCTCCAGCCCAGGAAGCGTCTGCCAACATGCCACTCGTCCTCTCGCTTGTCGCCCCCCTCACGTCGCACTCGAGCTCAATGTTCTTGTGCTTTTTGCACCGAGGGTATCACCATTCACAGTGTCTTCGTAAAAGTCCATCACCACAGACATGGTAGCGCGGGCGACGAGAGCAGACAGTCTACTTCGACAGTACTACACTCTACCGATCTTGTCTGTGCGGCATTTTTCTTGCTGCGCTTGGTCACTGTCAAGGACAGAATGGCTGTTGTAGACCTTTGTGTTGCTGCGTGCTACTATACCCGGCAGCCTTACTGCACACAAACTGAAACGGCAAACACCAACTTCAAGAGCGTAAGGGTTTGTCAATCATTCAATGCCCTCCCAATCTTTGTACCTTTGTAGCCTGGGCAAACTCACTGCCAGGCCAATCTTCTGATATAATGTCGTTACCACTGCTTCCACTGTAGCGTCACTGGCCATCTTTGAGCGCCACAGATTCAGCGACCATGCCCAGTGCAGCATCGAAAAGGAAGAAGCAGGCGCAGAGATCGGGTGGCAACAAGGGCGAAGCTGGCAACAGCGGCGAAGCTAGTAACAGCAATGTGGACGACGTTGCTGACCAGTTGGCTTCCACCGACCTCCTTGATGCTTCAAGGCCATTTCGTGGCAGCTTTCAAGACAACGAGCTGCCGCTTCCGCAGATACCAGTCTTGAATGAAGTACACGCGACTCCATTCAAAAATGGACCCGACCATCTTATCCAGCCGAGCAGCAACATTCTCAACCACCCGAAAATCTTTGTGGCACCACCTCAAGGATCGTCTGAGTCTGATCGATTCGTGGCGAGACCTGGCTTTGCGAAGATCGATAGCAACCTCACGGTCATGACAAATCATTTCGATATGTCTTTTGATGCCAACACCACGCTATACGAGTACGAAATCTTGGGGATCGATCCAAAGCACACCCGGCCCAAAAAGCGTGTGCTTGTCGAGACGGTCATCGACACCTGCAAGATGCTCAGCGCGAACCGTGACTCATTCGCTACGGACTTTCAGAAGAAGGTCGTTGCGTGGAAAGATCTGTCGCTTTGGAATGGACAGAAGGTCGCGGCTCAGCAAGACGAAGTCATCGCTGAGATCAATATCGTCGACCATAAGCGCGGAGGAGAGAGGGCGACGCTCAAGCTCCAGGTGAAGTTTCTTCGAATCGTTCCTCTGCGGAACTTGCAGGAGTACGCAGCTGGCAGGCGCAACGACAGTACAGGCATGGACAACATCATCGAAGCTCTCAACCTTGTGCTTGCCAAGCCAGCCATCACTGGAGACGCTGCGCCAGCGGTTCAGGCAGGCAAAGATCGTGTCTTCCCAAAGTTTGGCTACCACACTCTTTCGCAACCGACCAACAAGTTCATCTTCCATAGCTACACAGTCAACTCGAAGGCTACAATGGGCCATGTTCTGCTGAATCTGAATGTGGGCGCTAGTGCATTTCACAAGGCCATGCTCGTTTCTGAATACCTTGACAGCGAGAATTCGGGCATCGGGCGGGCGCAAGAAGACTTGCAGGGCGTCAGAGTCTGGATCAATTTCAGCCGAACCACAGACACAAACGCCACGTCAATTGACGATCCGCCACGCCGCACAAAGACCATCGCGGGCTTTCCAGAAGCAGGCAAAAATGCAGGTACGCTCATCATCAGTATGAATGACGGCAAGGGCGGGACAGTCAACAAGAGTGTCTTCGAGCACTTTTCCGACACTTACGGTACGGCGTCGTCTGCTGGTAGTGGTGGTGGCGGTGCTGCGTGCGGTATGAGGGCGAGGCCAAATTCCCACTTGGTCAATTGTGGCAGCAAAGACAAGCCAACCTGGTACTGTGCAGACGATCTCATTATCCTGCCATACCAGATCTACAAGCACAAACTTGATCCAACGCTCACCAGCAAAATGATTCAAGTAGCTGCCCGTCACCCACAGGTCAACAAGCTGGCGCTTGTTCAGGAAGGGTTGCCACTACTCGGTATCATCGAGGGAAATGCCAGTAGGCCCGCCAGCCTCACCAACTCCGGCATCGCCGTCGACGCTAGGATGCTCAGCATTCCCGCTCACACGTTGACTGCACCAAAAGTCTTGTATGAGGGTAAGTCATCAATGCTTGCCAGGAACGGTGGTTGGAGCCTCTCCGCAGGTTCAGGTCGTTTTGTATCTACGTCTTCCATATTCAAGGGCCACCCTTTCTTGCTGTATCCCGCGAACTACACTGCTCAGCGTATGCTCCCTCCTGACTACCTTAGCAAGATCTTGAACGAATTCAGCAAGCTCTGCAAGCCCGTCGGTCTTAGCGGTCTTGGGGAGTTTCAAGCAGCAACATCGTGTTCCATTCAGGATTGGTCAGTCGAAGGACTTCGTCGAAAAGCTGTTTCTGCGTCCGAGACTGGAGCAGATTTGCTAGTCCTCTTGCTGCCCAAGAAGGACAGCCACAATCTTTCTCGCTACGCCAATTTCAAAATAGTGGCTGACCAACTCCTCGGCATGAAATCCCTTTGCCTCAGCGAAGAGAAGATGCGTAGCTCTTTGGGCGTGCGAGTAAGTCAAGCGGTCAATACTGCATTGAGGCAAGGGGGACCACTTCCTGATCCATCGAATCTCGTGGCTCCGCCCAGTCCATTCGGCGGGTATGCTCGCAATGTCGCCATGAAGCTGAACATTCGCCTGGGAAACATCAATCATGATGTCGCAGATCCTGTTGTCGCCAAATTCGAGAAAGATACGATGGTGCTTGGGGCGGACGTCACGCACAGCGGCGTCGGCAGTGCACCGTTCACGCCGTCAATCGCTGCTGTGGTTGGCAGTGTGGACAGACACTTCGGTCGTGCCTTTGGTTCCATGCGACTGCTGCCAGAGAAGACAGAGATCATCAACTCCAATGATATGAAGGCCATGGTCCTCTGCCGCCTGCGCGCATGGGCCAGACACAACAATGGCCGCGTTCCTGGGAACATCATTTACTATCGTGACGGTGTCGGTGACTCTCAATTCGTAAACGTCCGCAATGTCGAAGTCCGCGCCATCGCCGCAGCCTGGCGCGAAGCATCTAGGCGTCAAGATGGCGCTCCAAAAATCACCGCCATCATCGTCTCGAAGCGGCACAACACACGTCTTTTCCCGCAGGTCTCCAGCCAAGACGTGAACTCCACCAACACGAAGACGGGCAACTGCCAGCCAGGAACCGCGGTAGACGTCGCGATCACATCACCCTACTTCTTCGACTTTTTCCTCCTTTCCCACAACAGCCTCAAAGGCACCGGCAGACCAGCTCACTACTTCGTGCTCGAGAATGGCATGAACTTCAAGGCATTGGAGCTTCAGCAGTTCACAAACAGTCTGTGCTATCTCTTCGCTCGCTCAACGACGGCGGTGAGCTACGCGACGCCCGCCTACTACGCAGATCGTCTGTGCGAGCGCGGGCGCATGTACATCAAGGACATGCTCGATGGCCATCAGAGGTTCGGAGGCTACTCGCAGGACAGGATGATGGAGGAAGCTAGGAGGGCTTGGGCTCGGGGTGGCAACGGCAACAACGGCGATCCGTGGCATCCGAACTTGAATGAGACGATGTTCTGGATGTAAGTCGGGTTCGCCGCGATAGGTGGAAGTGTGAGAGCGTGGCTCTTCAAGAGTTCTTCAAGAGCTGCCTGGGGAGCTGGTTTTGTTGGCGTACCAGGTGATGCTGGCTGCCCTTTTTTGTTTTTGCTGCGTTCTGTAATCTTTTTGGACACGATGACTGATGAAGGATCATTGGCGCATCAGGTAATGCTGGCTGCTATTTGGGTTTGGATTGCTTGGTATCTTGGGAAGATGGCTTTGTTGGCGTATCAGAAGATGCTGGCTGTCATTTCTTGCTCTTGCTGTAATTTTGTTGGACACGATGACTGACGACGGATCATTGGCGCATCAGGTAATGCGGGCTGCCATCGGGGTTTGGGACGCTTGGTATCAATGTCTCTGTAGTAAATAGACGTCGCAAACAATACCGCAAGCGCTGAGCAAAATCTGATCTGCATTGCCCCAAGGCCTAAAAGCTGATAGTGATTGACAGTGCATGAAGCTTCCCAATAGTGGCTCTGTGCATGGAGCGTACGTTGTGCCTCGTGCCAGTGACTGCATCGCTAAACACCACACCCTGAACGAATGTCCACACGCAATCGACAGCAAAGACTTCGTCCTCAGCAATATATTCTCATGACGCTGTAGCAGACTGTCTCCTGTCGTTGACATTCTTGCACGGGCTAGCTGCGATCGAGACAGGCCTGCAAGCGAGGCAGACTTCCCTCAACAACGACCCAGAACACATCTTATGCTGACCGTTCTGGTCAGTCTAGCACCAGTCACAACGCAGCACGCACTCTTCAACTGGGTCATCGACGTCAAAGGAAGCGAAGCCAACGCGTCGACATACTACAGCGCAGCGCATTTCCGTCAGGGTCAGTACGAAGGCGAAGTTTTGTATGCGTACCGTGAGTGTGGGGACAACCTGGTGAGAGTTTCAAACGCAGGTGGCGCCACCATCAAGTCTCGGCCGCGGATCCGGAGACGATGATGGGAATACATGGGGCCATTCATTGCGAACTTGAGTGTCTTTTCTGTCGATGATGAGGCTTTGGGGAAATGTCTTTTTGGGCGTACTGAGACTCTCTTGGCAAATGGACATGGTGTGCTAGCTCAGAGGGATATCGGTGCAGTCATCGGTCATTAAGCATTACAAAAGTGCTAGTATCACCAGTCATCATAGTCAAGTGTCTTGAGGCCACTCCGGTCATGCAAGAATAAGCCCTGAGACGATGCAAGCCAGTAGCCCAAAGGTGCTTGCGACGGTCCGTCCTGCAGCGGACGCACTCGGAGTACTTAATGGTCCACTGCTCCCTGTTGCGGATGCTGAAAGGCTTGGGGTAGCTGAGGCTCCTGTGCCCACAATCGAAGACGTAGTTCTTGTCTCGCCGGATTCAGCAGCTCCCAGCGTCTGCGTTACGCCATTAACGACGACTTCCGAGCCAGAAGGCGCCAGCGAATAGGTAGTCCCGGATAGCGTAACAGCATTCCCGGGGGCTAATGTAGTGCCGCCAACGTTGAGATCTCCCTCTGAGTCCGCTGTGAAGACTTGCCCACCTACTGTAAGCACCGTGGCTTTGGGCGGTGTGTCTGCAGCTGGCAGTGAGATGGTACTTGAACCAGCTATTAATTGGTTCGACGATCCGGCGCTGATGACTTCACTGCCCAGAGTAATTGGAGCGCCATCAGCATCTACAGTCGCGGTTGTCTGTCCATTCTGGAGAACAAGATCTCCATCAGACAGTGAGTTGGCAGTGTAGACTTGACCATCGATAGTGACGACTGGTGCCGTGAGCCCGGCCCGTGCGGTAGTGACGGAGTATTGTATGCTGCTGCCGTCAACTACAACCCCGGAAGACCCAGCGACCACGTTGCCAATACCCTCGATGCTCGTTGACTGGCCTCTCGACAGCGTAGCGCTACCTATCGCAGCTCCGCCTCCTGAAACAGGTAATACAGTGACTAGAGCGCCAGCGGCGCCAGGGAAAACTGCGGCAGTAGCCTGAGCATTCTCTACAGCACCTTGGCTAGCGCGGACGGCCGTATATGCGTACGTGCGACTGGTAGCAATAACTCCAGAAGACAAGGCGACGACATTCCCGACGCCTGCAATGCTGGCAGTCTCCCCATTAGCCAGCGTAGAACCAGCTACGACTGCACCGCCGTTAGATGCCGGGGTAAGGGTGACGGCACTTCCATCCGAGCCAGACAGAACAAGTGTGGTGATTGGATCCACTTCTACGCTGGTACCGATATCCGACGAATCGTTCTCGCCGGCCGCCTGACCACTTTCAGAGCCCTCAAGACCCGATGAGCTGCTGGAGGATCCGCCGGCTGCGTCTGAGCCACTGCCTCCGATAATCGAGGAAGACCCGTTCTCGTTGTCTTCGGAGAAAGGCACAGACGACCCGTCACTCGATCCAGAGCTTCCACCGTGGCCGCCGGTGGAAGAGGAGCCAGCCTCGTTAGCTTGAGTTGAGCTATCAGACGACCCACCACCTGCTCTAGAGCTGCCACTGTCGCCACCAATGGAAAAGGAGCCGGTCTCATTATTCTCAGATGAGTCATCAGACGACCCGTCGGTCGCTCCTGAGCTTCCACCGTCGCCGCCGGTGGGAGAGGAGCTAGCCTCGTTGCTTTCAGATGAACTATCAGACGACCCACTACCTGCTCCAGAGCTTCCACCGTCGCCGCCGGTGGGAGAGGAGCCAGCTTCGTTGCCTTCAGATGAACTATCAGACGAGCCACCACCTGCTCCAGAGCTGCCACTGTCGCCACCGATGGAAGAGGAGCCGGTCTCGTTATTCTCAGATGAGTCATCAGACGACCCATCGCTCGCTCCTGAGCTTCCACTGTCACCACCAGTCGAGGACGTGCCAGCCTCAATGCCCTGAGACGAAGTGTCGGACGACCCGCCAGTCGATCCAGAGCTGTCATTGTCGCCACCGGTGGTTGAAGAGTCAGCATCATTGCTTTCAGGCGGAGTATCTGGCGATCCGCCATTCGCTCCGGAGCTTCCACCGCCGCCGCCAGTCGAGGAAGATACGGCCTCACCGCTTTCATTCGAAGTATCAGACGACGCATCACTTGATCCGGAGCTTCCACTTCCGCCACCAGAATTGGAAGATGCGCCGGTCTCATTGCTTTGAGATTCGGTTTGGGACGATTCATCACTCGAGTCGGAGTCTCCACTGTCACCGTCAGAGTTAGTGGACGAGCCGCTTCCAGAGTCACTCCCACCACCACTTGAGTCCGTAGCGGCTGTTGCTGAGCTCCCCGAGCTCTCGGTGGTCATGCCGAGCGCACTGGCGATCGCATCACCCACATTTCGTGAGGTTGTCGCGGCCGCAACGCCTTCACCGTCTTTGGATGAGCCTGGTAAGGTTGCTATCTCTGCAGAGTCTTCGGATGCCTGACTAGGATTTGTGTTGCTGTCTGAGAGTGCTGCTGTAGGTGACAAGTCGCCACTGACCTTCGATGGTTCGTCCGAGCTGCCAGCTGATGGATCACTGCTTCCATTAGTGGCTTGTGGATCCGAATTAGATGTCTCTTGGCTGCCTTCACCACCGGCAGTCGTCTTTTGCGTCTTCGGAAGAGCAGTATCCCCTGAAATCGGACTCGGCGCCTCCGTAGGTTGAGGCGCACTAGTAGGTTGAGGAGTTGTCGGCCCTGGTGCAGTTCCCGGCTCGGCTGTGGGTGACGTAGTCTCCTTCGTGGTCGTCGCCTCACCCCCACCTGGAGTTGTAGGACCGGCGATTGCGGTTGCCTGCGAGAGCGCTTTCGGAGGGTCAAAGATCACAGCATCCGAGTTGAAGAGGAACGGACACGAGAGGCCGCCTCCAATGTCACCGGCTGGTGTCAGAAAGCTGAACTCTGGTGGAATGCTTAAGATGGGAAGGTAATCGTCCCAGATGGTAGTACAGATATTCTCGGTTGCATAAGTGTCGTACGTGGCTATCTGGAACGTTGTCTTCGGCCCTCCTGGATACAAAGCCTCTGTGGTCGTGAAGTAGGACTCCGAGTATGGATTCGTGTAGCACCTAGGCTGAGCGCGATAGACTGAGGCAGGAACGGCACCGTCGAGGTCGGCGTAATTGAACGGTTCTGGAAGATAGTACCCGCCCCCAAGCTTTCCGCGCAAGCTTGAGATCGCGGTGGAACTCTGTGGGAGAAGGAGCTGAGATTGATGAGATCGCGTAGCTCCAGCAGATGTAAACACCCACGTCCCATCGAAGGCCATGTAGACCGTCGGACTTGTGAGAGTTGTGTTCCAGAAGACGAAGGTGTTTGGCTTTCCAGAGATCGTTGGAGTCATCGTCATCGTGGAGGTCGTCGCATTCGGACATGTCCCATTCTCTGGCACTCTCGTCACGGGCCAGTAGAGCAGCTGAATGGAGGCATAGTTCTCGAAGCACGTCGGGTCGCCGACCATCGTTGTACCGACGTGGACCGTGGGCACACCGCACTGGGGTGGATATGCATCGGTCGGCGAGGGGGCAGGCGTGATGGAGCTTGCAGGCGCTGCTGAACGGGCGGTCGACGAGTCCGTTTGTGAGATTTTAGCGGAGTACGATGACAGGAGTTCCAAGCGGGACGCTTCCAGGGACGATGTGTAAGCGTTGTAGATGTCGTAGTAGGACGTGTTCAATGCCGCGCAGTCACCGCTCTGGATCAAGCACGCTGGCGGGTCAAGATTTTGATACGCGATCGAGCTTGTGATGAAAGCGTTGACGCTTAGAGTGTGAGTAACGACGTGAGTGCTTATAGAAGTCTCGGTGTAGCCGTTGATGCGTGGCCAGCCGTCACAAAGTGTGTATGGCGTTGCGGTGGAGGCATTACCGTCGTAGTAAGTCGCGGTCGAGGTATGACTCTGGTACTCTATGCTGATGTCGGAAGTAGTGGTAGTATATGTACGATACGAGGTATTGAATCCTGACTCGGACAGCCAACTCTGTTTGGCCGAGTTGCAGGCTGAGGCATACGCTGAGCCCGTGCCAGTTGCTGGAACGGAGGCGTTGGCATAGTCCGTGCCGCCACTGGCTGTGACAGTGCTGTTGGCATAGATCGTACGGTGGATAGTTTTGGTGGTCGATGACTGAGATCCGTTCTGGGCGCGGGGATGCTGCGATGCGGCAATAGCGGAGAGTGAGTAAAACGCGAGCAGAAGTAGCTCGAACATAGCGCTGGGAGAATTTTGAGGAGGCACGCAGAGCGAGTGAAAAGGAAGCGTCACGGGCAGCAAAACGAAGGTAACGCTCTGTGGGAAGTAGTCGTGGATAACAGAAGAGAAGAGAGTGGTATGTTGCGGCGGACAGAGAAGCTGCTTAGTCTGGCGCCGGTCGTTTCACACACCATCCTCCTCAGCCCAAGACGGGGCTGAAGATTGAGGCCCAGGCAGACATGGGCTTTGGTGTAAGACGGGGGGCTGCATTTCGATGCAAGACTCACCAGGGATACGACGCCTCGTTGCCGACAGCATCTATGATAATGGAAGGTAGGTAGGCATGTATCGATGGAGGAGAAGACAGCCTGTGATACATTGCTGTTCCCGCACATATGTTACGATTTTTCCTGGGCGTGAATATGTCGGAGCACTTCAGTAGTGAGGCAGACAAGAGAAGAAGAATCAATCAGTGTGAGGTCGTCGTTGCGATGGCATGTGAAAGCTGGGCCAACCCTGGTGCCCGCAAGCCCGGGTGGGTGCACAGCTCTATATTTGGGTGTACACTTGCATGTACCGCACACCGGTCCTCCACCAACGACGATACGAGGTCGTTCGTGTGATGAGGATGTTTGCGGTAAGGTCATGGGGCCACTCTGTTCTTAAACGGTCGTTGCCCTGCCCACCTTACCTAGTATGTATGCTCCCGGCGATATAAGGCCTGATGTCCTGGCAGTAAACGAAAGTAAAAAGATGCTTAGTCATCATTTTAGCTAAGGTACCTTACCTAAGCCAAGGCACCTTTTACATGCCAACCTTCCAGGCTGCATAACGACGACATCAAACTTTTGGATGCGTTCATACATCCCCAGGTAGAGCTCGTAGGTGTTCGTCATCATCCTGAAGGTAGGCATTCCATCTTTGCTACAACGACTACTTCAATTTCGCAAACACACAATCCGCCACGATGCAGCAGCTCGACCTCCTCATTCTCGGCGCCGGCTGGACGTCGACCTTCCTGATCCCACTCTGTCAGAGCCGAAACATCTCCTTCGCGGCCACCACGCGCGATGGTCGCAAGGTCGCCGGAGCATCGACGACGCCCTGGTCTTTCAACCCGGACGAAAGTGCCACGGCGGAAAAGAACCAGTTCTCTCAGCTTCCGCTGGCAAAGAACATCCTCATCACCTTCCCCCTGACCGGCAAAGGTCAGAGCAAGACAGTCGTCGAGGGATACAGAAGAGCACAGGGCAACAAGGCAGACACGGCTCGCTTTGTTCAATTCGGATCCTCGGGTATCTGGCAGATTCCGCAACAGACGATCTGGGTCTCCAGACGCTCGCCCTACAACACCGAATCGCCCCGTGCCATCGCCGAAGACGAGCTGCTTGGGCTCGGAGGAGCCGTGTTGAATCTCGCTGGCCTCTGGGGCGGGGAGAGGCAGCCGAAGAACTGGGTTGGTCGCGTCGCCAAGTCCAAAGACGATGTCAAGAGTAAGAAGAGCTTGCACATGGTTCACGGCCAAGACGTCGCTCGTGCCGTCCTGGCCGCATTAAAAGATTGGGACAAGGCGAAGGGCCAGCGTTGGATGGTCACGGACGGATTCGTGTATGATTGGTGGGCGCTCATGGCAGGGTGGGCGGACGTGAAGGCCGAGAGCGAAGGCGTCAAGGATGAAGAGCCGAGTGATCAGGCTAGGTGGGTGCTCGAGCTGATGAACGAGGAGCGCGTTTGGGCGTTACCGAGAAGTATGGAAGCGCTGGGCCGTTGTTACTTCGGGCGGGAATTCTGGGATCACTTTGGGCTTGTGCCGTTGAAGGCAAGAATCTAGAGCCGTAAAACACGTATCGTAGGCAATGGCCACCATCTGGAAGCGAATTGCGCCCTGTCAGGCCACCGCACTCGTCGTACCAGTCCTTGTTGGACACTTGCAGGTGTCCGCTGAGAGAGTATTGTTTTAGTTGGTGCAAGTGCAGGATGGATTTTCATTTCGCACAATGCCTTCTGCCTGCCACGACAATCCACCAGAGGCGGTGTCCAAGGCTCGATTGTGAGAGCCAACCTCGCCATCTACTTATTGACAGTAGTCGTGCTGATGCATAACGAATGGGACGTCAAGTGTGTATCGAAGATTTGCTGACTGCTTCTAGCAATTTGACTCTACTCTCATTTCTTTGGTCGGTCGAGTAGCGCTATCATACGACTTCATCAGGATCGAGGCACCTTTATACATCTACCTCCGACAGTGCGCTTGCATACCATCCCGGCCCTCCAGTGCAGTGGTAACTGCTCCCACTCGGCCCAGCAAAGTCCAGCCAGCCGCCATTGTCTTCAGAGCAGACGTACGAGCTCGCCATTGCGAGATCACCCTTTCCTATGTACTTATTGACTTGAGGGTACGGGCACAAGCTCTCGAAGCGGACGTTCTCACTTCCGACGGCAAGTGAACTGGAAGCATTGACAGGGTACGCGCTGCCAGCTTCTAGGAAGTCCGGCGCGGTCCCATTCTCTACCCAAGCTCGCAATTGGCCTAGTTGGTCGGTTGGTGTCACGCCAACGCCACCTCCACAGTGTCCGACGCCAGATGAGTAGAATTGTCGATAGAAATCGTGGACTGAAGGATCCAGACTTCGGACCTTCTGATAATATAGCTGTGTGCCTTGCGGCATAATCAGCTGATCCGCGAGGCCTTGCCAGGTAATCATCTTGCCGCCGTGTTTCTTGAACGGGCGAAGATCGGGGCTTGCGTCTCCGATGATGGAGTCATATTGGAGATGACCTTGGAGGAAAAAGTCTTTCAGAAGCCATCAGCCAGAATCCAGCAAGTGGACAAGACTGACTTACCGGTAAACTCTTCATACGAAATGTTGGCAGTATTGTAGTCGATATCTTTCGCCAAGAAACCTCTGTACCAGGAATCTGATATGAGGAATGGCTGGGGTACTGAGCTGTTGGCAAGATTGGGTGCAAGCGAGCTAAAGTTGGCACCCTTGGGAAGGCCATACCAAAGGAACTCACCCTGGGGCGTACGAGGACCCTGCCAGATTTTATCGATCACATCTGCCGCGGCCTGGGAGAAGATTTGAGTGGAGCTGTTGGAAGCACAGGTGAGACTGGTGCCGATGAGGCTCTGAGCTGTGAAATCGCAAAGCGCCAAGGCAGATATAGTGCCGTCGATTGTGCCATCTAAGCCATCGCAGGCTCGCACTACTGCGGATACGGCAGTATTGAATTCGCAAGGTGAAGGGGCATAGCCTTCGTTGTTCTCAACAGTCAAAGGCCACTGCTGACCGGGCGTGAAGTCGTTCCATTGGACGGCAGGAGCATTTGCGATGATCCCGTCGTAGTCGGACGGATAGTATTGAGCGAGAGCTAGGCCTTCTCGGCCGCCAGTGCTGCAACCTGCAAAGGTCACGAGCTAGCGTTAGTCTAAAGCTCACACTTCTACGATCTGCTGTCTGCTGCATACCATTCCAGTAGGCGTACTCCACGGGCCGGCCGTAGAAGTGTTCGCTTACGGCTTTACCGATGATAGTCATATCGTGTAGGGAGCGCCGAGCGAAATTCAGGAGAAGATTCTGGTTCACATTCCCAGTAGACAGTAGTGCCCAGGGAGACGAATCTTGAACCGCATCCGAGGTGTCGTGACCCGCATCTGTTGCACCCGTCGAGTATCCAAGTGCTGTTTGGGCTGCGGCATCTGAGAGAGTGCCTGCTGCATATCCGCCCCCACCGATGCCTTGGAATCGTGAGTTCCAACCGGAGAGGGGAAGGAAGATGTAGTTATTGACTCTGTCGCCAGTTCCCGGATGCGTGATCGTAATAGTCACGTAGCAAATGTCGTTTCCAGCTATACCTTCGTAGTTGGACACTGGCAATGCAGTGACATTTAACACAGTGGCTCCGAAAATCGAGGGCCGGGCAATGGAGCTTGCAGTGCAATTACTGGCGAGACTGGTTTTTGCAAAGACCAGCAAGGACGAGACAACGACGCCGATGAAGGGCATCGAAGGCATCACGGCTGCTCTCCAATGTAATTTCTTGCTGATGTGCTTCGCAGGGGCGAGAATGATAGCCTCAGGAAAAACGCAAAATTAAGGTATCGAAGAAGTCCCGTCTGTACAAAGCGAGTAGGATATCAGGTTTACCTACTCTAATAAAAGAGAGACATCTGCCATACCCCGCTCGCTCTCTCTGCGTTTACCTTTGCCTTTCCGGCATCGACGTCAGAATACTGATAATGAGGACATTGTTGTAGAGAAGCAAGTCGGGTAAGTCGGGGCGGCTATTTGAAGCTCGCATGCATAGTGGAGCGAGGTGGGATGGTGTCGGAGGCCCTAGTGCAGGTGTATTTGTCTGATATGAGCACTCTCTCTTTCCGGCCACGAATGGCAATGTAAGCAGTCGTGTGAGGGCAGATCATTTGCCCGAAGTCCACGATTAAGGTTAGATAATAAGGAACGGTACTAAGCACCTGGAGTAGAGTCAAGAGTCCGGGCAGATCGTGACTTTGGTATTTGGCGAATGGTCAAAAGTGTAGACAACCTATGGTAAATACCAAGTACAGACCACCTCAACTAGGAAGATACCTACCGACATGTAAACTCTAGATCGATGTTAAAATCCCCGCTAAGACGACGAGTACGTGAAGTGCTCAGAAAGATACCCGCTCCTACTCACCGACTCTTGACACGCCTGTTTATGTCTTGGCACTGCCAATATAGCTATAGGTAGTGCAGTATTGCCGCAAGCTCACTCAAAGATGAGCAGGAGACGAGCAGAAGACGAGAGAGGTTGAAAGGGCAGGGTGGTCTTACCTAGGACACGTTCATGTACTGACTAAGTGGCTCGAATCCCGACACGAACTTGACTGCTGGGAGTTTGAGGTCAATGATACTGAGCTTGATTGTACGAGGTGCTCTATACAGCACGAAGGGACAAGACTTCATACTCTCGTAAAGCACCCGACAGAAAAGATAATGACGGTCGAAACACGGGAGTGCTCTTGTCCTGTTCCCAAGCTCACGCCAGAAGACTTGTAGTGATCTCATATCAGTGCACCTCAGTAACAATGACATACTTCAACAGCCATGGTTCGCCTCTACTGTTGACTTCGACTTCGTAATCAAGACAGCGGCGGTGGGTTGGCAAACCATCTACTAAACCAGTTGACCGCCTGGTCTTCAGCCTTCTTTCCCTGCGCCGCCTGGTCTTTCTCATTCTATGAGAACAAGTCAGCTACCCTCTCAATCCTTGCACAGCCCACTCCAGACTCACCTCGTCAGCTCTCACAGCAAAGCCATGTTCCGCTCCTTCATACATTTCAAACTCGAATTCGATTCCTTGATCCTTCATCTTCGCCGTCTTGGCCATCAGCACTTCTTTCGTCTTTTGAGCGTTCTCTGCGCTCATCTGCACATCGATACTGGCTGCCGCGCAGCTATACGGCAGAACGACCTTTTCCAAATCGTCGGGATACTTCAGAAATGAAGGATGCGCAACAAATCCGCACTCCACGAGCCGCTTGCCATCGTTCGTCTTCGTCGCGTCCCAGCAGAGTTCGGTGACGAGCTTGCCGCCCCAGCAAAAGCCCGCAGTACCGACCGGCAGATCCTTCGCCTCGTCGGCGCGAAGGGCTTTGAAGAAGTCCATGACTTTCGGCGAGGCGGTTTTGGGAGAGCAGTACCACAGGAAAGGAATCAAGTGGCGGGCAAGGTAGAAGACGTGGCTTATTTTGGCGAGTTGATTCCAGAGTCCGGTCTTGCTCAAGGACTTCATGGAGTCCATCAAATCCGGCGGCAGAATGAGGCCTAAGAGATGTCAGTCAACTAATCCAGCTTGATGTGTCACACTGCCGGGCAGTTACCGACCGTCCATAAAGTCTGGCAAGAAGACGTGAGCATTAGTCCTCTTTGCGTACTGGTCGGCCAGGATGCGGTTGTTCGGCAACGTCCATCCAAAGGCATCTGGAATGATGATCACGATGCCTTTGGGACGCGCACCATCAGGAGCGTCAGCAACGTAGCAGTCCAGGCCATGCAGTTTCTTTATGCGGCCGGTGGGTCTGGGTTAGCCCAGAGGAAGTCAGCAGCCAAGTGTGTGGTATGGTATACCGTCGCAAGATTGGAAATCTACGTACATGCCGGTGTGCAACGAGCCGCTTGCGCAGCATGTCTTGAAACTCATAGTTACAATCAGGAAGCAGCGAGGGACAGGTCGAGGATATTGGGATAGATCGAGGACGCAAACAAAAGATACAAGATCTGTGTCCCAGCTGATGCGGTATTATTGGAGTAGTGACTTTCCACGAAGGAGGGGTGGTGTGGCATGCTGGTTTATGTAAGGTACCTACCTTATGCTATCCGGCGGCTGGTGGATGGTAGCGGCGTAACCTTCGTTGCCTTCGCGAGGACGCCGATTTCGGTGCCGAACGCGGGGCACTCATACTGTGAGAAGTACCTCCTACTTCGGTACTGGAACGGGATTAGGAGGTGAACGGCGGTGACCTAGAGAGGCAGAGAAGGTCGACAGAGAAGCAGGCAACAGCGTGACGAACGAAAAGTCACACTGCAGGTGGAATGTCTTATAAGTAAGGCAGGTAGGAATTCGAATTGAGTGAGTAGGAGCAGGAGCATGTGAGCCATTCCATTTGGTCAAAACGACCTCGAATTTACGTAGGTACATTGAAGACCAGGCGTGCTATTCACAGCCCAGCATATCAGCGCTTTTGCCTTCAGCGCCTGCTGTATCATCAATCGTCCATGGGCTGAGCTTTATCGAGCGCTCTAATAAAGACAGAGGCCCCCGCCCTCGCCCTCGTCAACAGTCCAGACGCTTGCGAGACCTTGCACTTCAATCCGGCTTTGCCTTCTCTCGCGCTTGTTCGATGACCCCCTGTTAAGAACCCTCCTCGCCCACGCATCGACAGCTGGCTCGCCCGTCTCGTCCCTCGCCTGTCTCAGGAAGGGAATGAGGCTGGTGCCGCCAGTCCCCCGTAGATTCTTCCTCTCCTTCTCGTCCCCTTTACCAGTAGACGACCTGTGGCCTGCGGAGCTTTTCGAACGGACGGGAAGCTCTAGCTCTCCCCGAACGGCAGCTTCTTCGTCCTTCTCTTTGCGCTTCCGCTCGGCTTCTTTTTCCTTCTGCTTGTTGGCTTCACCTGCTTTGATGATAATGTAGCGAGAGACCATCTGGATGTGCTTGTCCCGGAAAGCGCTCAGCATGGCGAGACAAGCATCGAAGGCAATGCTTAAGGAACGGTCCCATTTGTTGTTCTCCACGAATTTGCGAATGTTGGCAACTTTCTCGACCGCTGCGAGGAATTTGGCATGAGGGCCTGGCATGTATTTCCTCATATCGTGAATAAAACTCGGCTCCGGCTTCGACGGCTTCTTCTGAGCGTACTCGGGCTGCTGGTCCTTTGAGCCGGTCGGGCGATGGTGAACGCTCAGCGCCACGTCAAAGAATTGTATCAGACTGCTCTGAGCATTACTTCCCCCGCTGTACTGCACATAACGCTGCTTGTGCATCGGGCCACCGTTGTCGAAGATCACACCGTTGGGAAGCCCTGCATCGGCCATATTTTTGCTACCCGCTAGGAAGGGGCGTAGGCGATGGTAGAAGACGTGCGGGTCACAGTTATCGTACATCCTCACGAGCATTGCTCCAAGCTCGTCTAACCTCTCCGCGAATGAGCGAAGACAGTCGGTGACCATTACTCTATCGCCACGGTCGGCAGCTTGCATCGCGTGGAGCATCAGAGGAATGAGTGGCGCGCCACGCGCTTCGATCGCAACAGATACAAGATAGAACCACTTCTCGTCTAGGCTTCCGGTGAAAGTATCAATCATGTCCAGATTCGCCAATGTGTCAATCTTTTCATCGTCGAAGATCGGCTTCCAGTTCCAGAGGACCAGTCCAGCATAGGTAGCGACGGGCGGGAGCTGCAAATGCTTGCAAGTGCTCATGAAAGGGATCGTGATGGTCGGTGGAACCCATTCCATGGGCTTATCGCCACCCCAAATGTAGGCGTGCGATATGAAAGCGAGGATGCTGTATGCTCGGCGCCACTGAGGCTCGCTCTCCAGTCTATCCGTAGAGAGTATAGGCAATCGATATACCACCTCGCGCAACCTCTTGCTCAAGAGTAGGCCCTGCAGATTCTTGATGACATACTCCCACGGTTCGTAATACTTGTCGGGGAGTGCCTGCAGGGGTGGTTCGCTGGACAGGAAGCCATGTTCTGGCGAGACGTCGTAGTCTTCGGGTTTTGGGAAGAATGGGACCATAGCGGCGGTTGTGGGTGTATGATGCCAGACGCAGGCTTGCGACGTGCGAGACGTGGAGTCTTACGGCGACGTTGCAAGCCCAGCCGTTTGTGCTTCTTTTGTGATGTCTCAAGTGGGACGCGTCTTGGATTGTTCGACGCTTCGCGGTGTCTTCCTGACCCGGGTCAAAGGAGACTTGAAGACTCTTTGGTTGAGCGCAGACGTGGCAAGTGGTCTAGCGGTCGTGGTCGTATTCGGACGAAGGAGTGAAGACTTCTGCTAAGTCGTGGTAAGGGCGAGCTGGTGGTGGTTATGTCGTGTGTGGAGTGAAGGGGTAGAGTTGCGCGACAAGGCAGAGGCGAGCCTGGAATAATTGATGAGGTGCCTTAGGGAAGGTTCAACTTTACCAATCGCCGAGGGCCCCGCTAAGGTGTCGATGAAGTCAGCGACAAGCGCATCCGACAACGGAACGATCGACAATTGCTCACTGCCGGCAGCCTGCTAACTGATGACGATTGGAATGTTCTTGTTACAGGCGGCTCGTAGCAAGACCCGACTTGACATGCAATCGTCGAAGAAGCACGCAGACCGAAAGCGACAACACTTGACTTGAACAACGATGTGTTCGCCTGACCAACTCTGCACTCTAGGCCTGCTGCGATATCGGGCAAACCGGGATTTGGGCAATGTGCTAAACACTGATATCTCCGGAATGTTCGCCACACAAGTCCCGACTTGCTGAGTTACCTTACCAAGCACATAGTAATCGATTGTAAGGTACTTACCGCCTCAGCTTCTCTTCTCCCACAGAAGACGCGTGGTCGTTCTACGCGACCGTCTCTCAGAGATGGATGCAAGTGTTTTGAAGTTTGAAGACAATCGCCAGTTACATGCGGCACATTGATTAAAGCGATCATCGTTGCATCTTGGGCCCTGCAGTAGTTTTACCCCACGCTTCAGATTCCGACTCGTCTTCACATTGCATAAATTGCATGCTGTTTCATCTTTCGCGACGTTCTGTTCGTTGCAAGGGAAGCGTACGATAAAATGCTTTGACTGGAATATCAGTCTCCTAAGATTGAAATGGTCTAGTCTTACCTGGTACAATGATGACAGTGACGAATGTTCATGAGGGAAAGGAAAGGGACACGGAGGGACCGCGCTACGGGCTTTCTCCGGCAGCTTTAGATAATCTATATAATTAAATTGAGCGACTCAGATGGAAGATTACTAAGGACAAGATGGCCGAGTGGTTATGGCGCGTGACTCAAGCTATTATCGTAATGGTTTGCTTGATATCAATCAAGTAGTATTCTCGTGGGCTTTGCCCGCGGGGGTTCGAATCCCCCTCTTGTCATTATCTTTTGCTTTTGTTTTGCCCACAGTCTAAAGCAGCATCTGGCAACCTACAGGTACGAACAGTCGTCCGCTGATTCGTTGGGTCACGTATCACGAACGTCCGGGCGGCGTTCTTTTTGAGCGTCAGATACATGGAGGGCTCGGCATCGCCACCCATCCCTAGGCTGCACGTTGACACAAGATCCCTAAAGACCGGACACTAAGGTACATTTACGAACGCAAACGATTGCCTCGTTGACTCTGGAGGATCGTTGACTTTTCGAAATCAGTGGATGGGCTCTTAGGCAAACGAAACCTGACTGAGGGGACATGAAAGTTCGAGACGTTCAAGCATGATAAGCGGGCATGGTATCGACTGGTGTTGCCTTAACATGGCCGTCAATGTGAGACACCCGTCAACTCATTAGGTACATGTTCCCCTGCCGCAACCCTTGTCCGTCCAGATTCCTCGATCTCATGCGTTGGCAATGTCCGCTCCTGGCACACCAAGCTTACGTCATGGGTTTCATCGCCTAAGACATCGAGCACGATGGACAAACGGTGTTGGAGTCCCTGCCAGCACCGTCGTCAGGCACTGGCTGCGCGGCGTGCCGTGGTCTCGCTGCACTCTAAGCAGACGAACCGGTGGTGCTCCCCGCCGTCGAGTTCGATGCACGCTGCACGCATCCAAAGCGCGGGCTGTTGTCGTCAGCACCGCCCTGGTCAAAAATGGCGTACACGGAACGCAAGAACACATCGCCCAGGATATCGAATGGGTTGTCGCCGCGGGACTGGATGCCACCATACGTCGTGCCGTCACCAAGGTCCTGGAACGGCAGGTCCTCTGGGTTGATTTGGAAAAGAGTACTGCCAACGGCCACCTCGACCTTTGGTAGCTTAGAAAGATCGGTGGTAGTGGGAAACACGTATCCTTGCTGCTGGTTGTTGATTTTGGCACCGGGGATGGCGGCATAGACAGCCTTGCAGAGGTCATCGCTGACGAGAGCGAGGGTCGTGCCCGTGTCCGCGATGGCTTTGTTGCCAGACAGGCTGACGGACTTGCCATTGACAGATGCAGTCGTAGAGTCGAACATCCAAAAGCCTTGCGAGTTGTCGATGGGCGTGTAAGTGGGTGTTTTACCACCGGTGGCATCCTGGTCGATGTAGCCGAAGGTGTAGAAACTGTTTTCGGTAGTGTCGCCCAGCCAGGCAGTGAAGAGCTCTTGCCCTTTCTTGATGTCCTGCTGGCTAATCATGTTTGCGACTGGGGTCTTGACTGGTTGTGGCTGAACGGTGTTGATACTTCCGAAAGCCAAGCCTAGAAGACCGTCGCCAGGGCCTTGCTGGAATTGGGCGGACAGCGTGTCAGCTAGCTCGATGGCTTGACCTTCGACATCGATGCCGCCGACGTGAAGAGTGTCGGTGCCGACAGTGCCGGAGGCAGTCGAACCATCGCCATAAGAGATCTGCCAAGTGGAAGACGTGGCATTCCAGGTAGAGCTCTTCGATGAGTCGAAGACATTGTGCTTTGACCCGGTGGATGAAGTGCTAGACTGAGTGCTGGCGGGGAGCTTGGTGCTCCAGACCCAAAGATCGGCCGATCCGGTGTCGAAGTCGAGGTCCATCTTCTGCGGCGGAGTTCCGATGCTGACCTCGGCCAGGTATAGGGAGTTGCTCTCGACGTCCTCAGCCTGGCAGAGTCAGACATCACCCCAGAGCACTGAGTAGTAAAAGGAAGGGGGAACGAACCGGCACGTCGCCCGTCTGGCCGCTGGTGGCGTCCTTCTTTGCCAGCATGTGACCCTTCACATGAGCTTTGCCACCGACCTTCTTGCCGAACTTCTTAAAGATAGCTTGCGCGCCACTCTGCTGCACCTGAGCGACCATGGTGTACGGCCCTTCAACGGTCGGGCCGATGTTCCCTGCGCACCATGTCAGTGATGGTGAGATATCATCTTCGGTCGTCTTGTCACGTACACTTCTTCAGAGCATGCACGTATGACTTCAAGCCATTGCTTCGATAATTGGGGTTCCTGATCAGTGTCGCACGGGTGGCAGCCATCTTCGCGACGCGGTGAGCCACCTTGGTGAAGTGATGAGAGTAGTTGAATAGGAGGTGAAGTGGTGAGGTTAGCTTTGCAGGAGCAGTTGTGTTGTTCGGAAGATAAAGGCAAGGCAGGGTACGGTAGCTTCAAAGGAGGAATAGTCGAGTGTGCCAAGGGAGCCAAGATTGATATAGCTGGAGAGGAGGACTAAAGGGAATGGGGCACATGTGGACCGGCAAGGCAACTGCAGTTGCCTGAGGTGGTGTCGGGTGGCAGACGAGACAAGTGTACGTCATCTCGTCATCCCTCCAGCACTTGCATGTGCCAGTGAGCGCCATGCTGGAAGGGCAGTCGCAGCTGCAGCACTGCCCTGCTGCAAATAGACAAGGCAGGCACGCTCCGTGGGGTGTCTGATTGGAAGGCACGCCATGATTGCTTGAGCGGAAGAACGGATCTGCAGGCGCGGCCCTGAGGCATGCGCATCGGTGTGCATCGTTCCAGTCTCTTAGTCTTAGTTTCGGGGTCTAGGTACGCCTTGCCCGATGGTGCAGGTACGCCGGATCACACGCGATGAAAACCGGATATGACCTCGTCTGATTGCTTCATGGCAGCGCGTCCCTGATCAGGCACGCGATCTTCAATCTGTCGATCGCCACGGTCACTACTACAAGACTCGTACTGTGCCAGGTGGAAGTTCTAGTCCAGGTCTCACGGCATCTGACGTAGGAGCTGTCGGGCACGCGTAGAGCTAGGCGTGCTAAGGCAGGCACGCGGCTTCTCTTATCAGTCGACCTCGCACCATTTTCTCAGTCGACGCGCGTGAACGGGTGGCAGACTGGAAGAGGCCGGGAGGCTGTGACGTACCTGGGCAGCTGCACTACACTGCCGAAGCGCCGCTGGCGTTTGATCCGCTGCAGCTTAGCATAGGGGGGAAGCATTGATACGTAAGAACTCGTGACCAGGCGTTTCGAAGAAAGAGGTGAACCTGTGGGAATCATGCACCTTTCACAGGACCATAGATAACACCAGCTCAGCCACCTTACGCAGCTTGGTCGTGTCTCAATTTCATACCACACCTAGCGTGTCAGCCAGACGACTGGTCCAGGCGGCTCGTGACAGGTGAACTGGAGGCATGATTCCTGGATGTGAGCGGCGAGAACAAGGTTGGAGGAAAGGATTCAAGGTTGACGCTTGCCAATGCGGTGGCACGCTGATAAGCTTAGCCAATAGCCTCGGCGCTCGGCGCTCGTCGTCTGCCTCAAGAAGATAGGAGGTAGGAGGGAGAAGGCACTCCAGCTCTTGCTACACATGACAGTGACTCGCCGCACTTCAGCATGTATAGACATCTATCCTACGTTCTCAGGCCTTGTCTAAACGATTGCAGCCATTCCATGTCGACAGGCGGCCGTCTGGGCCTCGCTACTGTTTGCCTTACGCAGCCGCCAGCCTGCTTAAGCCTCTCTTGCGTAGCCTCGAATGCTGCAATTTACCTAGGTAGGCGATCTGGTACCACGCCCTCTCCAGCCAATTCTTGGCCACCACACCTGGCCATACTTCCGCATCGAGCGCTGTCTTACCCGTCCAGATCTCCGCCTCTAATGCCTTGACGAAGCTGGTCCGCTTCAAGATCTCCCAGAACAGGTAGAAGGCGAAGTAGATCGGAATGACCACGTAGGCGGTGATGAAGTCCTGTACGAGACGTCAGCATACGCGCTTGCGGAGTAAGTCGAAGCGAAGCGTACCTCTATGCTCCAGTTCCCGTGGGTAAAGACTTTCCATCCGTTAAAGATGATGATGATCACAAAGTATGCAAGCGCACCGTACGCGGTGTAAGGCTGGAATCGACTCTTGCACACCAGGGTGTTGTCTCTGCTCACGCTCTGCGCGGCCATGGTCGCCCTGGATCTCAGAAAGGCAACCAAGATCAAACAACATCATGACGGAGCCAGGTCTGACATCTTTAGACGCGACTTCACAGTAGGAAAGCTTCTGCTCCGCGTCGACGCCATAGGCGCCTTCTATGTCGTCCTCCATGCGCGTGATCGGCGAACGACGCAGTTATTCATAGTCGATATTCGGTTGCGTTAGCGCAGGTAGCCTCTGCAATACCTCGGAGCGTACGCTGTCGGAGTGAGGACGAGGAGTGGGAGAATTAGTTCGAACGGCCGAATGATTGACGGAAGCGAAGACCCTCGTAGGATGAAGATCGCTTATAAAGATGGAGCCGGGTCCAAGGAAGGCAGGAACCTACACAGTTCCTTCCCTTCCTGGATCAGTCTCACGCTTCACCTCAAGCACAGTACCTCCGCAAAAGTCCGGCGGAAAGTGCGAAGTCTCCTTGATGATGTGTTATTTCGAGTCGAATATAGGTACAGTGCAGTGCTTTCGCGAACAGACGTTCGCGCAAAGGACGCGGCAGCCTCTCGACTATGGGATCAAATTTTCAGCTCGTCAGACGGATGTACAGTACCTCCGCTAGAGCGCTGACCGCGCAGAGAATGTCGACCGCCTTATTGAAGCAGACAGACTTTCGGCGGCAGCGCTGTACTTAGCACCAGAGCAAGGGCGTCCTTGCCTTGTCAACGCCCAATAATGGACCACCCAATAATCCAAGAAGTTGCAAAACGACGGGCAATCAGAACGAGCTGCACCAAAATCCCCCTCAGAGCCTTCGAGCAGGTGCTATCCTACCTGTCCATCGCTCAGCCGCGACGCTCACTTGTCTAAACGTGTCTTAGGGTCGCATGGCCCGCAGAAGCACTTTCTGCTTTTCCAGGCATACCATGTCCACGACTCGTCACGTCCAAGCGTGGGCGCTCCGCATTATAAAAACGATACCAGCACTAGGTTTGTCGCGACGTTTCATCTAAGTCAAGATCTGCCAAGGCACCTATCTGTAGTAGTGCAATGGTTCGAGATCAAGAGGCAGTTAGATTCTAGGACGGTGATCTCCGTGGCTGCTCCACTGATCAAATGTCGTTATATTGTACACGAGGGTTCGCTTGCGCCTCTGCCCGCCCCTACGACCTTAGTACGAAGAATAGTCTTGTAGATGTGGAAGCACACACCCAGTCAGAGATCAGCGCGTGCGTACCACCACGGTCAGGCGTCCGGCAAGGTGTAGGCTCCTTGAGTTGCGCGCTGACCTCCTGTAGCGTAAGACGCACGCGATTCTTTCAGAAGGGGCCTTCTCCTCGAGGCCATCATCCCGTCACGTCGTTTCGACAGTGTGCCTGCCAGGATGATTTGGATTCGTTATAGCAAGGCTAGGCACATACAACGCCGACGTCGAGCCTGATATGCCAACATGCTGTTGGTATAGTGCTTCCCAAATAAGGTCTCGAGTCACCATTGGTCTGTTGCAATATGATCCAGAAGACTGCCACAGAGATCTGGACGGATGACTGCAGTTTGCAGGCGTCACGGTCTTTCGCAACGATCGAGACCCATGGAGCTTTGTGAGCTGGATGTCTCGAAGGGGAAGCGACAGGATGATGTGTGAGCTCACGAGAGAAGCGCTTTTCGAAAAGTCGCGCCTAAGTACGACACAGAATAGGTGCGCTCTCCTTTGCCGGGTCATGCAATGAGGAGAGATGGAAGCACAGCGAAATTAAGCAAGTATACTGTGTGTATAGCAAAGGTACAAGTACCTTGTGTACCTACCTCCATGTAGGTAATGAACGGGGTCGCTTGTGGAGCAAGCCCATTCTGTCCTGAAGAGCCATACCATGTCTTGGCGTTCATATGCGGGGGAGGGGCGGGCCATACCTCACTCGGCCACTTGCAGCCCTGTCCATCTGAAAGCCATGGCTGCGCTGGGCGTGCCTGCCTTGTTGGTTCACAATGGATGATGAACAAAGTAGCGTCGCCAATCGCGACGAAGCCATCCCCGTCTTCAGATTACCATCTCAACAAGAGTCCGAACCGAATGATCCTACACTGGGCTCCGCCTCTGCCTCCGATGCCGACGCCGACGCTCACGCCGAAGGACAACAGCATGATGGCGCGCGGGAAAGATTGCGGGATCATGCGCAAAAGGTGAAGAGCAAATGGGATGAGTATGGGGTGGGTCAGACGCGGCAGAGTCTACAGGATCGCTTCCTGACCGGCCTCATGTCACGAATTGTCCCACCGGAGGAAGTGAGTGAAGACGAGGGTGACGGCGACAACAACGACGGCATGGGGAGGAAAGAGGGCAAGAGAAAGGATCGTCGCAGCAGCGAGTATGTCGACCGACCCAACTTCAGCATTCCGCTCATGTCAGCCAACTTTCGCCGCTTCAACGCGCGTGTCGGCGTCCTCTTTGTGCTGGAGAACCGCCTGATCCATCTGTTTACCTGGAAACACCCCACCGCCACTCTCTCCTTCCTTGCAGCTTTCACACTACTCTGTCTACAACCATATCTGCTCCCCGTTGTCCCACTCATAGGTACACTCTTCTGGGTTATGATTCCCTCGTTCCTTGCCCGCCATCCGCCTCCGACTACTGATGGGAGATTCGAGTCCAGCTATCTCGGTCCACCTATTGCGCCTCCATCAAGAGTCAAGCCGGCACCTGAGATGAGTAAGGATTTCTTCAGAAATATGCGGGATCTGCAAAATAGCATGGAAGACTTCTCTAGGCTGCATGATGTGGCGAACGAGTACGTCACGCCCTATACCAACTTTTCTGACGAGGGAGTGAGCAGCCTCCTCTTCATGTGTCTGTTCGGCGTCACATGCTCAGCCTTCATTGCCTCTGGCTTGGTCCCGTGGCGGGCTGTTGCTTTGTTGGCGGGATGGCTGGCTACGATCTTGGGGCATCCCGAAGCGCAGAAGGTCATCCTCTCTCCAAAGGGTCTCTCGCAACTCGGTCAGCGCCTCGAAACGCTGGCAACCCACATTCTGAACTTCGTGTCATATGATATCATCTTGGACGAGCGTTCCGAGGCTCGACAAGTCGAAATATTCGAACTACAGAAATATCATCCCTACAGTGATACCTGGGAGTCGTGGCTGTTCAGTTGTTCGCCCTACGATCCGCTGTCACCGAGCCGCATTGCTGGGGACAGAGCCAAAGGCACGCAGTTCTTTGAAGACGTCTCGCCACCTCCCGGCTGGTCGTGGAAGGACAAGAAATGGATCCTGGATCTTTTCAGTCGGGATTGGGTCGAGCAGAGGATGATACATGGGGTAGAGATCGAGACGGAGGGCGAGAGGTGGGTGTACGATCTACCGAAAGATAAGGTAGAGCAGCTAGCTGGGGCAAGCTCGCACGTCAAGAGTAAAGGGGGTGGAAGGAGCAAAGGGACTAGAGAAATACCAAAGTCCGGGTGGGAGGAAGGGGGTGTCGCTGAGGGCATGGGACGTGGAGACTGGAGGCGGAGAAGGTGGGTGAGGACAGTTGAGAGACGGCCGAGCGCGGACGTGGGATAAGATATTCAGCCTCTTGTCACCGCCAGCCATGTGAACGATAGACTGTGGCTTTCCTTCTACGCTGAGTCAACCTTGAGAGCCTTAGTCTCCTTCCATGATCTGAGTATACGGTTGTTTCCCGGAAGTAATGAGAGGCGAGCTCCTGACGCAGAGATCGTGTTCAAGAGCTGCACGGTTCACGTCTCCGTTGCTAGCTACCTACCGACTTCTCGCATTTCTAGGCCCTAGTCTCGTATGATTCCGTATCTGCAGCTGCCAGTCGCTCCCGGGTTGTCTGGAACATACTTGGAAGGCCGGTGTCTTTGTACGAAGATCCCGTAGCAATCATCTTCGCAACACCTCTGGCTGACGTGAAAATCAAGGCCATTCCGCCGCCGTTGAAGCCAGCGAGTACATAGTGCTGTCCCTCAGCGCCTGGCACCTCCCCAATGTGTGGTCGCTCGTCTGCAGTATATCCCTGAATGCCGGTCCATATACGGTTTATCTCAGCACCGCTGTCCTCCCAGCCTTTGAAGTGGCGCTGCATTAGACTGCTGAAGTGCGGCCGGACCGAGGGCAGCAGAGTCGAGTCGTCCCATGTATCGAACCACGAGCTACGATCCTGGGAGTATGTCCATTTGCCGCCACCGACTACAATGCCGCCGTCCGGTCGGGGGTTCAGATAGTCTACACCGAGACCCTCAGGTGCGTAGCTGATGTTGTAGGTGTGGGAGAGGTGCGGCGAGACTGGGACTCGAGGGACAATGTGGACTGCGGTGCCCTTGTATGGGATGATCTTGCCGTTGTACACGTCGCACAAGCCGCCTGTGTACGCGTTGGTGGCAAACACGACCTTGCGCGCCTTGAGTGCTCCCTGATCGGTTTGGAGAACGCTATACCCGCTTTCGTGTTGAATGGTAGTTACTGGAGTCCGAGTCTGGAGGTTCACGAGCTTATCCTCCATCAACTTGGCCAGAAGCTGAGAAACAAACTTGTAGGGCCAGAAAGAGCATGCCGGAACGCTTATAGCGCCTTTGGCACCCTTCATCGACGTGACCTGCGATACGTTATCAGGCAACACGTCCTGAAATCGTTGCTTTGATGAACATCACCTGCTCAACATTCCTCTCGTCGATCCAGTCGCACTCTCTCGTCCATTCGTGCTGTTCTTGCAAGCACTCGTAGAACCACTTCTTTGCCTCTTTCGCCTCGCCTTCGTCTAGGAAGACGTCGTAACTCCGTCTCAATTCGAACTCGCAGTCTAGACCTTCCTTTTCTACGCAGCTCTTCATAGCATACTTCTGCTCGTAGACGAATGCTGCGAAATCGGCGGCTTTGGCTGAGCCGTACTCTTTGATCATCTTCATCAGCGAGATCGAGCGTACTTTCGAATGACCCTGCCACACGATAAGCCCGCTTCTGATGCTTGCTGTTCATTTCACCTACACCATTGCGGCCTGTCGCCCCCGAACACACTTGTCGCGCTTCCAGCATGACAATTGAAGGTTTCTCGCTCATCTGTTGACATAAGTGATACGCTGTTGTAACCCCGGCCATGCCTGATCCGATGATAGCGATATCACACTCGACGGGCAGGTTCTTGGAGGAGCGATAATCGTCAATGGGATGCAGCTGAGATCGCCAGTACGGTAAGGTCGGGTCGTCGACCGGTATGATCTGTTCAGAAACATGTTGCTTTCCTGAGCCGCTGTCGAGTACAGAGATGTTCCGCATGGTTGACTGCTGTAGTTGTTCGTGACTGTATTGTTGTGGTATGGCCAGGTCAACGAGCGCCGTCTAGCTTCTGCCTATCATGTACCTATGTATCTGTGTCCCGATAATGTCGATCTTCCAGGAATTGAAGGATCGAGCTCCATAGTGTCGCGACCGCAGCTGCATCTTACGTCTCTACAACGGCAGCACAACCAGGCTTGGTAAAGGATAGGTGGGCTTTAACCGTCAACACATGAATACTAATAATCGATTGTATGAGTGCATAACATGTCTTTACTGTTGTGCAAAGCGGACTGCGCGTCGGAGCGATTGACTAGACTTCGGACGTTGTCCGGGTGGCTCGCTCGGCTGTGTCCGCTTTCTTTAAGACGTCGTTCTTGAGATTATTTGTGATTAGTAGGAATATCGCAGTCTTGAGCACGATCGTGTGCAATTCTCAAATGTTTTTGAGTCTTGCGCTGTCTAGAGCTGTCTTGCGCTAAATAGAGCTGTCTAGTGACAGATCATTCTATCTCGTGGAGTCTCACAGACGCTGCAACTTCGAAATCTAGGAATTGAACTTGTGCTTGTTTGCAAATCTCGGTGGTATTATGACAGAGAATAAGTGATCGTTGTTCAAATTGTACCAGATCTGCAGCCTTCATGGAAGTTTGGCATCACCTATATAGAAAGACTTCTGTACACAAGCTGTGCCCAGAATCGTTGACAATCAAGGCTCAGACGAAACGATTCAAGAGCGAGTAGCTCAGACTATTGCTTCTTCAAGGTCTGCCCGCGACGGTCCTGTGAATCCTAGTCTAAAATCTGCAACGCAGTACTTTGGCCTACATCACTGCCCTTATTATCCAGACATGACTGGCAGTGGGTCGAAAAAGACCGACCTCGGGCCTCTCGCGAAGTGCGGCGTCCAAGGTAGGACACTACTGCCGCAGGTCGCGTGGGTCGGCGGGTCTTGACAGCGGGCGTGTGTCAGGAGCAGCAGTACGTCGACGAGCGAGCAACCGTGCCAAAGTCGCACTGTGTAAAGCACGATGCATGACAAGTTCGGCACGTCTCCAAGTTGCGTAAAGCATGCTGTCATCCTCCTGGGGGTTTGAAAGGCGATTTGGACTGTCCATCATTGCATCATTGAAGACACCGTAGCCAGGGCAGGATGGCCTGGCCTGCTGCCGTTGCTCCTCAGCGATGCCGCACTTCCTGGCTGCAAGCGCAGGTGGTTACCACATACTCCAGGTTGGGCCATCTGCGGCCATCTGCGCTTGTTGCACCTGCAGATAGCCTAGCTCCCGCCTGGATGGATGCTGGCCTTGTACCTTGGACGAAGGCTGCCAGTATCTCTAGGCGTTGGGAGCAGCCATGCTGGTTCGCCAGCTTCGGTACTGCCCACGGTATGGGTAATAGGTTGGTCCGTCTTCCGATGGCGATTTTCATCCACTGAGCATATGCTTGAACTTTTCAATCTTCGTCGCGAGGTACCTCTCGACCTCTGGCCCATGCACACCCTTCTCGCCACCCGTCGTCCAATGCAGGGGTACCATCGGGACCCTCTCAATCACTTTGACCTCCCTATTGGGGCCCTCAACTGCCCGTACCTTGTCCGGATTGTTCGTAAGCAGCTTGATCCCCCGGTCTTGGCCCAGATGGTCTTGTCCTAGAGTCTTGCGATCCAGCCCAAGATCCAGCAGCATGGCAGTAGCAAGCCCATACGAACGGGCGTCCCCTGGGTGACGGAGGAGCAGATTAGCCTCCATGGTGTCGTGGCCAAGATCCTGGAGGTTGTAGGCTTTGAGCTTCTCGCCCAGACCGATCCCCCTTCCTTCTTGCCGAAGGTATACAATGACTCCGCCACAAGAAGGCAAGCGCTCGCTATTTGCATGCAGCTCGCTTACTTCATTAGAAGGCGTCGAAGCAGGCGTCGGCGCAGGCAGAGACATCAGGCGAGCAGCTTCGTCTAACTGTTCCCCGCAGTCACACCGCGCAGACCAAACAGTCTCCCCAGTGTAGCATTCGGAATGAATTCTGACCATCGGTGGGCCGAGCTCGAGAGGATAAGAGCCCGCAATGTCCCCTTCTTCTTCTTCCCTACCGTCTGCCTGCTCGCTAGGTGCCGGGCTGGGTGGCCCGTGTCCTGGCGCATTGAGAGCACTCAAATAGCCTGCTGAGGGTCGGCTTGATACTCCAGCGTCTTTCCTGATCTGCTCGACCCTACTGCTCGTGCGACCCGGGAACAGTGTCCCGACGTACGCTCCTCTAATCATCCTGTCCCGCTCCGTCTCACCGGGTCTCGGGGCATCCAGACTTCGACTCCTGATATGCGGGCCGAAGACGATGGCTAAGTGCTCTTTCTCGTCGACGTCGTTGTGGTACAAATGCAGGAACATCTCCTGGCCCGTCGTAGTAGGAATCCTTGCCCTCACTTCGCACCAGACTTTGGGCAACCTTTGAAGCAACGTCGGCGGTTCTTCTTCTGTCTCGGAAGGTGAGGGAGAAGAGACAGGAATGCTCCTTGGCTGTCGGTCAGGTCTCTGCCCGCCAGCATGGAAAGGCGAGTCCGGCGGCGTCACAGCCGGGCTCACCAACGGCGGAGCCACCTCCTGCTGTTGCAGCGGCGGTCGGTCATTGAGTCGCAATTCGGACACGGTGCGGTCGCGAAGCTCAGGGCGGGGCGGAGCAGCGGCGGGGAAGGCCGGCGAGGCATGCGCCGGGTAGTCGGGCATCGTGAGGCCTCTGTGTCTGTACGACGAGCCTGATGGAAGTCGGCCGCTGGATGCCAGTGCACTCTCCAGCAGGCTACATGCGGCTTGGAGTCAAGGCGATGTCCCCGGTCCCACCACTAACGGCTTACCTCACAGCCGAGGTCGGCGAGTGGGGCGGAGAGACACATCGAAGTTCACTTCACCACACCGCCTCTACCCCAATATACTACCGGTACCTGGGATGACATATGAGTTACATCTGTGTCTCGATATCCACTGGTGTTGCGGACGAACGATGTTGCAGAACCCTCCTTCACGTCAGCATTAGCTCCGAAAGCTCTAGCATCGGCTAGGAGGAAGCACCTCCACCTCCGCCAAGAGTCCAACATCTTTTCCAGGGGACGCTGTATCGACCTCGAAGCGCGGAGAGCGGAAAGGCTGTCAAGTGGAGGCTGTTACGGCTCTTGATGCTTCGTGTGAGGTAGCTTGTGCCGGGCAGACGCGCTCGTTGCGCGGACGTCAATGCATTTCCCTTGTGTCAGTTGGTCTTGAGCCGGCTCTCTGGTAGGCATCATGGTGCCGCCTTATGCTCGTAAGTTCTATATCCAGCGTCACTTTCGGCTATCTTGATCTTTTGGCCCTATACGTGTCGCGGTGCTGCAGTGAGTCCGCAAGTTTCTAGCATTTCACAGAAGCAGCCGGCGTCGCAACGACGTTTCAGCGATCGTTGAGCCTGACTCGCCTAGCGGTTTGTCCTGTGGCCATGAAGCACCCGGTCTTGACCTCACTTCATATCTACGTCTTTCCAGTGCGGCAACTACCCCTTCAGCTTTCAACCCCAAGCTACTTTAACCATGCACTCAGCATCTACGAGCATCTGGCATCGCCGTCATGGCATCTTCTCTGATTCCCCCGATCGATTTTTCCCGCTCCGGAAGCTCGTTCGCCACTGCTGTCACCACATCTGATACGCCGCCGTGTGATTGCAATGATGATGACGACTCAGAGTACGCTACCACCCTTGCCTCTACGGCACCTGAGGAACTCGCCAGAGCGCCTTCGTCTACGCCCAGCATCCAGCAGGACCAGCTGTTTGCCTCCGCCAACAGCACCGAATGGGCTGATGATGTCCCATTCGAAGCTGCGAAAAATCGTTTCTTGAGCAGGCTCTTCAGTCGTCACGGAACTGTGAGCAGTCCCAGAGCCCAAGCCTGTGGTCAACGCCAGAGCAAAAAACTTGTCAAACGTGCTCCCACCGGTTCAAGTAGCGACGCGCAACAGCGAAGCAACAGCACCTCGAAACGTACACGCTCTACAGCGAGTAAGACGAACGGCGAAGGAGCCGGAGCCACTAGCTACAGAGTAGGCTTCATCAGGCCGCGGAACGCGACATATACTAACAAAAGAGCAGTGCGACATCCACGCTATTTCCTCTGATGACTTCGGCACGACTTTCGCAGCATGCCGCCAGCTCGTACTTCAAGTTGGAGGCAGGATACTCGATGACTTTGCCTATCCGGGCGGCTTCCTTTACCAACTCCCGCCCGGCACTGCGTCCCCTCTCACGAACGGCAAGCAGACAGCTTGCGGCGGCAGCATTTCCATCGCGCTCTGGACCCCTTTTCCCCGCGCGCTCTTCAATGGCTTGAAGCTTGCGCCGTACGGTAGTGCTGGCGAGCTACTGGTCATTCCTGTGCCACCGCATCGCTCCTCCGCAGTAACGGAGAAGGCATGGCCGAGAAGCTCGCCAGACGACATGACGAAGAAGCGAGTGAGCAGCTGGATTGGCAGCTTGGCGAGTAACTACGGGAGTAGTATGAGCTACATGACTTAAGCTCTGCAAGTCTAGTGGTTAACGATAAGGTCTATGTCTATCGTGTAGCGGTGGAAAAGACGACGACGGCGCTGAGTGAGGCTATGACCAAGAGATTCTGTGCGTTCGTTAGCACACGGATAAGAGGCAATGCAACACAGGCGTCGCTTAACGCACCCAAGCATGATACCAGCCCCTGCGGCCATGGCAAGAAATTGCATTGCTGTGCCTCTCATCTCCTTCCACTTGTCCGGTCCTGTCTCGAGGATCTCCGGAATCACACCCACCGTCCCGACGTATAGAAAGGTTCCGGCCGTGAATGGCAAGAGCATGTCGCCCCAGGTCAAGCTCGTACCAAATACGCCTTGGTTACCTGCACCTGCAACAGCTTCAGCGGCACCGCTACCGCCGAATTCCTGTACAATGATACCAATTATGGTGCCCAGCACAGCGCCAAGGGCTGTGACGAATTGAAGGCCCATGGCCATCTTCTTGCTCATGCCCCCTTGTATCAGTAGAGCGAAGTCTCCCACCTCATGCGGTATTTCGTGGCAGAAGACAGCCAGAGTTGTCGTTGCGCCGATCGTGGGCGAAGCGTAGAAAGAACTACTCATAGCCAAGCCGTCGGTGATGTTGTGCGTGAAGTCCGCTATGATGTTCAGGTATGCGGATAGCTTGACTGACGGCTTGTCCTCCTTCGGTTTGTGCGTTACTTGCGAATTCTGAGGGCTGCTAGGACGATATGTCTCCGGCTTGCGGGAGCGAACAGATTCACCTTCGCCAGTGGCCGCGTCACTGCCACCACCGGTAGCGATCCTCAAGCCCTTGTCCATGGCCACAAACGTCACGAAACCAACCATGATCGCTACGCCGAGCAGCAAGTTCTTGTTCGGCTCCACTAGCACCGCACGAACCTCGCCCTCAGGCACCTCGCCAAGGAAGATCTCGGGGAGCAGATGAAACAGGGTATCGCCAAGCAGGCCACCCACAGCAAAGGCCACCATGACATTCAGGGACGCAGGGTCGATGTTGGGTGGACAGAGAGCGAGGAGGAAGTTCGGCGGGCCGGAGATGTAGAGCGTACCCATGAGCGCGTTCAGAGCAGGGCTGGTGAAGGGGAATAGGACGCTAAAAGCGCGCTGTAGGAATGAGGAGTGGGTGGGTGCAGTCTTCGCATAGTGTGCGGTGAGGGACTGAAGGGTCGAGCATTGCTGGGGCGGTGTCAGTGTGCGTATAAGAGGGCATGAAAGGGCATCACCCACTTGCAACTGCTCCTCAATCTCCTGTGTGCTTAATCGGCCGACGTCCTGTCTTGTGACTTTGGGCTCCAGTTCAGCGAACACATTGCATGCGAGCACTAACAGTAAAGCCGCACTGGCTACAAGGCTTCTCCGCGAAGGCATGGCGAAGGCTGTACTGCGTGTTCACTTGCGCTTTCTCAATCCGCGGACAATTCCTGTACCTCCTGAACCGTTCATACAGGTCTGAAGCTCGGTGCGAGTAAGATAGATGTACCTGGGTACCATGCATTGGCCGCCACACCTTCCTAGTCGGGGGCACGCGATCATGACGCGCCTGCGATATCGCTCCCACGATATCGCTTCCACCACATCACTTTACGTTATGGCAACTGACGGGGCGCTCAGGCAATGGAAAGCTCACGAGACCACATCCGTGGATGCAATAATTCCGTTGAATGACATCGCATGACTGCTGCGTGGAATCACAACCCCTGTGCCACCAGATAACTATTTCACAATTCTTCAGCATCTCACTACCAGCCCATGCCTGGCCATCATTGAAGCTGAGCAAGCACCTTGAGATGCTCTCAGGCAATTACTATGAGTATGGCGCTGATCCACAGCAACAAGGCATAGTCAGCGCGGCCTAGAGATGGCACATTCGGCTTCTTTGGACATCAGCTTTGCTTTGACTCGAGCTTTGGTAGTCTACAGGCAGGTGGCAGGCATGGCGATGGCGGTCTCAGTGTCACGGGACAGATGGGCCCCTTATCACGGTAATAACTCCGGGGACGTGGACAAAACGGTCACTCTGTAAGTCGCTCTGTGACGACTTATATGGACAAGTGCTGTTCTTGCAGCCCGCTTCCGCAAACCGAGCAGTCTGCACTCGCACCCTAGATCGCGTTGGTGTAGACCGTCATGTCCTGCCAGCTGAGACCTGCCAGGTGTCGAGGATAATACCCTTTTCGCTACGTAGCGAGATGAACGGGATAGCCAATCTTCTAGAGTGTCTGGCACAAATGTACAGACGAGTAGATCGAGGTATCGGAAATTTCGCGGTGTTCCATTTCGCATCGCTGCATCCGCCCTAAGGTCTACGAAGTGACAAGACGCCGGGACATCCTTTTCGCGATTGAGGACTCCCGACACATCTCGTGGTCACGCCGTTTGATTTTGACAAAGAACAGGCATTTAAGCCGTCCTTCCTCTTCCGCTTCTTTCCTGTAGCATGTAACACTCTAGATCATTAACCTCTCAACCTTGTCCTTCAGCGCGCGGATCTGCCCCATTAGATCACTGGCCTCGTTGGTGGTGATGCTGCAGCTTATGACCGCACGGCTAACACCGCACGCACGGCCCAGAGCCATCTTCGAGGGAACGTAAACCTATTGCAGAACCTCGTCAGCACGTGGACTCATATCTTGACGAGCTCATACCAGTCTCCATGATGACATACATAAGGTGTGTTCTTGTCCTCGCACAGCAGCGGCAGATGCAGGAGGATGGCCAACGGCGCAGTATCCGCAGCCAGGATGACAATCTCGGAAATGCCGCGGTTCAGAGTCTTTGTTGCCTCGTTGGCTCCCTTCTTCAGTTGACGGTAGTGCGAGGCTTGCTGGACCAGGTCGAGGATCTCTTGCGAGAGGGCGCTGTCGGCGACGGGCCAGGCGGCGGATTCGTTGGACATCTTGATCGATGAAAAAGTCGACGTTGTGGTTGGAGAGGTGGCGGTTCGATGATGCGGTGAGAAACAATTCGAACTCGGCTCGCCCAGGCTATGCGCAGCGGGTTCACGGCCTTGTGTGGTTGTTGTCGCAAAGCTCCCAGACTTCCAAAATTTCGAACTTCGTGAAGTTCCAGCTCTACGCACGTGCGAGCGTTAGCGCGCGTTTGGTGACCGATGTTCACCCGGCCCGCATCGACTGCCAAGGCCAAAGCTGTTCTCCGTGACGACTGACATCCGCGAACAGCACCTCGCCTCTGCCATCACTCGCGCCATCCCATCCCTCATACCGACCACCGCCCGCCCATTTTCATCTCGATACCCGACCGAATAGTAGCTAGAAGTCAGCTAAAGATCATCAAACCGCCACAATGTCGTCGGACAACTGGTGAGTGCAGGCTCCAGAATTGCTTCTGTCCGGCAACGAGGGGGCAGCAGCAGCGAACCTAGGACCGGGTATCGCGCGCTGTGCCGCCAGATGCGCGAGATAGACAGGCAGCTACCAACTAGGACATAAAGACAATTGTGCTAACGAGATGCTCGCAGCCCCGTGTATGCCGTGAGTACTACCGAAACGCCCCTCTCAGCCAGCGAGCAAGGACGATGTCATTCGAAGCACTTCAACTTGCCAGAAGCGTCCACCGCACGAGACTAACACGGAGATGCGACTATGCACTTCACAAGATGGAAACAAGGACGGAGTTGTGCTGACACCTCGTTAGCCCTTTTTCGGAGCGATGGGCTGCATGTCTGCCATCGTCTTCACCTGCTTCGGCGCAGCCTACGGTACCGCCAAGGCCGGTGTTGGTATTTCCGCTATGGGTGTTCTCAGGCCTGACCTGATCGTCAAGAGTACGTACATGATCTTTGAATCCAGCGTCTGTCCGGGTTGCTGCAATGGCCTGGCAGGTCAGCGTGAACGAGAGAAGGGCGTTCGCTAATACAGCACACCAGACATTATTCCCGTTATTATGGCGGGTATCATTGCTATCTACGGTCTCGTCGTCTCGGTCCTGATCTCCAACAACCTTGGCCAAGGCACCACCCTCTTCGCCAACTTCATCTATCTTGGCGCCGGTCTCTCGGTTGGTCTGGCAGGTCTTGCCGCCGGCTTCGCGATCGGTATTGTCGGTGATGCTGGTGTCCGCGGTACGGCGCAGCAGCCTCGATTGTTCGTCGGCATGATCTTGATTCTCATTTTCGCTGAAGTGTTGGGTGAGTAGTATCAGATGCACGATACAGTAGATGGAAAGCTCAAATGCTGATGTTTGTGCCCTTCAGGTCTGTACGGTCTGATCGTTGCTTTGCTCATGAACTCTCGGGCTGGCGACGCGAAGTGCTAGACGCCTCGCAGACACAAGATGGAACATGCGCAGACAACGACCGACAAGCCCCGCCAAGCGCAATAGTATCATAATCAGTACGAGGTGTCTCGTGGAAGACAGGAAGAGTTGCAGTGGCGTTGAGCGAGCACGCAGAGAGACGGAACGAAAGACGAGCTAGGGCATCTGCGCCTCTCGCTCAGGAGAGAGGCCATATGGGAATGCTTTTGATTTGCATGTAGTTGTATAGTCGAGCCGGCGTTCGTAAATGGCAGGTGTGTATGTACTTACCCTTCTGCCCCTTGATGTGCTTCATCTCTTGGGCCTCTCGTGCCTTGACCGTCGAGTCTAGGTACTTCGAAGTATTGCGAAAGTCAGGCGTCAAGGCTAGCTCAGCAGATGGAGAAGTCTCGTCTTGCCCCCGGACGCTACCGGAAGCTGAGCAGCTGTGCAAGACTTCGCCATGGGCCGGCCAGTCGTCAAGCGAGCCACTTTCGTCCAGCCATGCCTAATAGCTGGAGTAGACAGTGCGACGAGTGCCTCTTCCATCAAGGCTTGTGGTGAAAGTGGAGGTCTTCCACTGGATGATCCACCTCTTGCACCGGCGCGGGCCGCTGACGTCGACTTCACGTATCACAACAGGTTCCATTGTTAGCAGGGCAGCCCGGCACCAAACGAACGCAGACGTACCTGCCTACCTAGGTAGGCAGGAGCCACCCCACCAAAATTCTCTTCCGAACTTCCAAGAAAATATCTCATGAAGCCGTCATGAAGCCAGCTCGTCGCTTCCATCCTTCCAACTGCTCAGTACAAACACTTGACCCATCTCAACAAGCGCCGCCTCCGTACAAACGTCAACACCAACATGTCGCTCGCAGATCTGCCGCCGGAACTGCTCGGTAGCATCGCTAAGTCGCTCGCGCTTGACGGTCCTCTAGCTCCGTTCGCTTGCATCTCGAAGAGCTGGCAGTACGCAGTCGAAAGCCTCCTCTTCTCATCCCTTCGTCTCACCTCGGAGGACCTCGATTTTCTGGACGCATACGTCGCCACTTCGTCTTCACTCCGTCGCTCGGTGCTGAAGAGTGTCGACTTCACTGTCGTTCTGCCCACTTACGATCGTGCGGCTTGCGCTCGCTTCGAACAAGAGCAGGACAGGCAAGCCAACAATGCTGTTTTCTCGGAGGCGATGCAGCGCCTTTTCGCTGCGCTGAAATCGTGTGATGAGGTCGAACAGCCTGGACCGATGAGACTTGGGTTGCCAGCGCCCTACTCGCCCGGAGATGCCGGGCATCGCAAGTCGGAGAAGGATAACCCAGGTTATTTGGGTGACCGTCGCTACGAGCAGTCTTATCTGGCACTTCTGGCTGGAGAGACGCTTCCGGAGCTGCAAAGGATAAGATCATTTGCTGTCTTTGCCGCTACGCCACGCTATGTCGAGCCATCTGCAGCGGTCGCACTGGCAATCAAGATGCCAGGCTTAGAGAAAGTTATGTGGCAGCTGTGGGACGGGGAGAGAATGGTACCCAAGCTCAGAAAGCGGCTCAGACTCGATCTCGCATCGGCCCTCCTCTCTGCGACTTCCGCCCTGAAGATGCTCAAGGACGTCGAATTCAAGCTGCAGCATGAGGGGCCGTGCAATGAGTCATTCACGAACGCTGATGTTAGCGGCGACAGCACGGATATTGGGGTGGACCAGCTTAGTCAAAGTCTCAAAAAGCTCCTGCAGACCTCAAGCCTTGTGAACATCAGCCTCCAAGGTCCGATATGCATTGGCCGTCATCTTTTCGATGGTGATTTGGAATCCGGCGCCACAGATACTTGGCCGAACTTGCAGGAATTTCGCATGTCCTTCAGCATAGTCCGGCCGGATGGAGGCTGGTACTTTGAGCGCGATCCGTCGGCTCCGTCATGGCAAAGCGATGATGATGAAGAACCTCATCATGGAGGGTGGAGCGAAAGCACTGGCTCGGACTTAGAAGATAGCGAGTCCTTCGAAGAAGCGGACAGTGATGAATTGCAGCGGCTGGATATCTACGATGAGAACAAAGCGAGTCGTCTACAAGGTTTCGAACCTGCTCATTACTTTCGCACCCAGCCCAACGAGCATCTGAGCTTGTTGTTGAAAGCGATGGCACAGTCTGTACTACGCATGCCGTCTCTGAGGATATTTGCAGCAGGAGCGGACATCCAGCCATGTCCCAGAACGGACTACAACCCGCAAACTTTTGAATTCGAATACGCTGTTTTAGGGACGACGAATTGGAAAGATCAGACTTCCGCCGATGAAGGAAGTGACAGGCTGTATTGGACCGTGCCAACAGGGTGGAGAATGGGTGAGACGCTGGAAAAGTCGTGGCGAAGGGTCTTAGACGAGGACGGTATCGTCAGATATGAAGAGTGGTAAGCCAACACAAAGGCGTGTCCATCAGCGAAGCTAAGATCAAAGCGGAAGCGTGTCTTTCCTGTCCGGCTTAGATTGATGCTACGCTCTGTGCTATCATAGATCCTCCTCCATTTGGCAACGCGGAGCATCCTCGATTTTGTACTCGTCTGCTCTCGCCAGAATATCTATCAAACATAGAGGCTAGTCATCTTGACAAAAATGCAGTGCTCTTTCAAGTTTTCAAGATATTGAACACTATGACGACCACAAGTGTAAATCTCTGGCTTCCGCCCTTGCAATGCAAAAAGTCTACTTATAGAATGTGACACTGCTATTCTTACTCGACGTTGATTACCGTCGACCGAAGCGAGCTTTGACGTGCGACCAGCGTTGCGTTTGATCCCGACACTGTCGTATATTCGATTCAAGTAGGAGCGGCGTCGTTTCCCATCATACGGCTGTGCTGAGTCCGACTCAGCTATTAAAACATCTCGAAGCTCGGCTTCCAGTGCAGACTGCATATCTCAGTGTCTCAGCCAGGCATGGTATCGAGGTCGTCCCAGATTTCTGCCTCACTCTCGTACACCGTAAAGATCATCTTTAGTCACAGCAAGAGGAACGGCTCATGGGCTTCACGGACATCAGAAGCTGGACCTTTGCCACTACGTGTGGCCTTTCTGATACGCTTTGCTACTGCATTCCTCATCGACCAGGATGGTGACCGCGAGCGGCTTGTTCAAGACAACGCCCCAGCGCTTCCAGGAACTGGGAAGTACGTGAGCTGAGTCCAGTCTGCCGTGCGATAGTGCTAACGTAGAGACCTTTCCAGAGGTGTCGTTCACATAAGTCAGGCACTGCGTCGGGTTCACTCATTATTCAGAGGTTTACACGCTGAAGCACCCGAGGCCAAGGACGAAGAGAAGGTATGGAACAATACGCAGTCGTGATTTTGACCGCAGTGTGGTCTGGATGATGGCATGCCACCCGGCGCAACGAATAATGCGCAAGCCAGTGCAGGATCAACAGGATGTTCGAATTGAGGGGTATACTTTAAGCTAGGTATGGACCGATGCTTCGAACATAGGCGAACGCGAGCCTGGTCTTCGCCTCCTGTATGGCTGGCCGCCCGTATGAACCTCTTGGTATACTTGGCTGCATGCCTGGCCCCATAGCCAATTGGTCCATTAGCTGTGGCCTGTTGTTTGAAGTTTTGCCAAGCAGCTCCGCCACGACACCTGACCACTACCCAGGCTTCAATGCTTGATGAGTATGTACTGTACCTGGAAGATTGGGCTCACGGTTGTTGCAGCTCAAAATGCCTTATACCTCTCACGTCCTCTCAAGTCGTCTTCATAGCAGCAGTACGACTTGATCACGCTTACACGTATCATCATGACGACAAGCATCATCTTTCTGCATGTGGCACCGAGATGCGCTGTCGTTGCGTTAGCAATCGTCGGTATTGGTGTGACAGCCAAGGCATCCACCATGTCTGACGACATCTTCTATTTCGACGATTGGTACGCCCGGAGTACATACGATTTTATGGCATTGGCAGCTGTGCGTAGTCCACAGCTTTCCACACCTGGCGCTCTCCTCACGAGCGAAGGAACAAGGCTTCGCAATTCGCAAGCATTGGCGCTGACAACCATTGACAGCTCACCTTCTCCGCTGTTCTCGAACTTGTGTCGATCGGCCTCATCGTCCTCAAACGCCAGCGCCAATCTCAGCCGAAAGCCCAAGCGGCGCGCCTAGCAGGTTCACGCGGTAGCGACAGGGTGACTTTGCCCTGCCCTCCGGTCATAATCACCTTTGAGTTTCTCGCCTTGGGCAGTGCACTTGCCATGGGTGGCTTTTCGACGCCCGAGTATGTCAGATCTTATTGCAGCGGAGATGCTTTCGATAGCGAGGATGCTTGCTTGAGCAGTTTCCATACACGACGCGGATTAGAGTGGACGGGAAGCATATTATGCTTTGTGGTAGGGTGGGTTTTCTCTATCAAGCGGCAGGTGTGCTACCAACGCTCCTTGGCTAATGCTGTTTTGCAGAATCGCTCATTTCATCTTCTTTGTCGTGGCTTGCGTACAATGTCATCGTTGGAGGATAACGAAGGACGCTGCGAAGGACGCTGCGAAGGACGCTGCGAAGGCAAGTCCAGTGGCATGAGCTGCAGCCCGCGACGGCAGGCAACGATTTATGAGAGCTACAGGGTAGTAAGCTGGTTGACGTCGACTTGAGACGGCGAGGTTGATTAATAGTAATGTTAATGGTAATGGTAATGTGGAACATATTAATGTATAATTTACTCCAGCCTGTACTACTGCAAAGACTTTGGAGCGCAGATGTAGTATCCTACCAGAAGCTTCGATATCGGGGTTTGATGCCCACTAGATATATTCAAAAGTGGCTACAAGCACGCATGGAGCCTCTGAGATGCTGTCGTCGTCAATAACTCGACGTCGGTACCATCGACTAAAATCTCCATGGGCTTGGCCACAAACACCATCCCCGTCGCACAACAGATAACGCATTGGTGGCGTACTCGCGAGTTGTGTTGGAAGTGATCCAGTCGACTGTCGCTAGACTGCTAGTGTTGGTGCCGCCATCCGATGGGTCGTAGACAGTATATGGATACCATCGCCAAGTGTCCGCATAAGAGGTGCAGTCAGTGTCGACTGTGCGTAAAGCCGTGATCATGCTGTATTCGCCTAGCGGGAATTGTTGCGTCCGATCGGTGCCTGGTGACGTTCCTGCCGGCTGACTTGCTTGGTCGCTGCTGCTGCTGTCGATATCATGCTTCTTGCCTACGGTCAGGCCGCCACCCAAGCTCACGCCCAGTCCGATGGCAATCAGCAGCACTAGGCCGATGCTCAAGACCAGCTTGCCCCAGCCTCCCCTGTCCCGCTTCCGTCTGATATGTATAGGTTCCTCATTATCGTACAGTGCTCGGCGTGAAAGTGGTCATCCAGCAAGGGAAGAATATGTTATTGTAGAAGAAGGGGAAAGAGACAAACCAACCAGCGAGAGGCCGTTGACCTACCTGCATCCTCTGCACCCATTTGCATCCCCTCCGCTCTCCAGCGGTATTGACAACTGTTGGGTGACTCCGTGATGGGGACAAAATCGCAACGCTCACGCATGCAACCCTAATATCGATTTGCAGCTCTGCCTTGCACGCGAGACTCGAAGAAGCTTCATGATTTCTTCCGTGGGTTTTGCGTGCTGAAATGCCGACGCGTTAATGCCGTTGCCGTACCTTGATGGATTATGTTCGTGCCACTCTTTCGCGCTGCTGGCTTCTCATCTTGTTCCAACTTCGCTTCGTTCACAATTGAATATGGCGGTCCACCTTCTTCGTCGGTCGCGTTCCTTCCCCTTTCGCACGTGCGTTCAGCACGCTCTGCAGACTTGCACCTGCTACACACCTTCAATTCTCTCGTAACCCACGGTACTTTATTTGTTCTGTCGACTGTCGACCCTGGACTGGCAATCTCAATCAGGCAAGTCGCTCCGGCATTCCGCAATTGCCGCCAGACGGAGCGCGCGGAGCTGTCGAGTCGGTCCCTGATTGAGCCCCTCCTTGCCCCTCATTGCCCGATACATCATAGCCAGCTGGCGAGCAGACGCCGAATGCAAAGTGAAAGCGATGGGAAAGTGATCCATCGCCGCATTCTTTTCTTTCACCTTGTCCACCTAACTACCCTTCGCCTCAAGATATACTCACCTTAAACCACAGGCAAGTCACTACAGCCAGAAGCAAGAGCAAGCATACAAGATGTCGACCGAAGGCAAGCCCATCACCTGCAAGGCCGCCGTGGCCTGGGAGGCCGCCAAAGACCTAACCATCGAGGACGTCGAGGTGGCGCCGCCCAGGGCCCACGAGGTGCGTGTGCAGATCTACTACACCGGTGTGTGCCACACGGATGCCTACACGCTGTCCGGCAAGGACCCAGAAGGCGCGTTCCCCATTGTGTTGGGTCACGAGGGTGCCGGTATCGTCGAGTCGGTCGGCGAGGGTGTGACGAATGTGAAGAAGGGAGACAACGTCGTTGCGCTATAGTGAGTAGATGATCTGCCTCGCCTGCCCTGCAGATGTTGCTCGCCTAGCAACTCCGAGAGTCGGGAGGGTCATCAGAAGCCAGCTAACCCTCTGATAAAGCACACCTGAATGCAAAGAGTGCAAATTCTGCAAGTCCGGCAAGACCAACCTCTGCGGCAAGATCCGCGCCACCCAAGGCAAGGGTGTGATGCCAGACGGCACCTCGCGCTTCAAGTGCAAGGGCAAGGACCTGCTCCACTTCATGGGTACCTCCACTTTCTCTCAGTACACCGTGCTCGCCGATATCTCCGTCGTGAAGATCACGGAGAAGGCACCTATGGACCGGACTTGCTTGCTTGGCTGCGGTATCACGACCGGCTATGGCGCTGCTGTCATCACCGCAGGTAACGGCGGTGTTGAAAAGGGCTCCAACGTTGCAGTCTTCGGTGCTGGCTGCGTCGGACTGTCAGTCATTCAGGGCGCGGTCAAGAACGGTGCTGGCAAAATCATTGTGGTGGACGTCAACGACAGCAAGAAGTCGTGGTCCGAAAAGTTCGGTGCGACAGACTTCCTCAACCCGGCAAAGGACCTCAAGGAAGGCGAGACAGTCCAGAGTCGGTTGGTGGATATGACCGACGGTGGCTGCGACTACACGTTCGACTGCACAGGCAACGTTCACGTCATGAGGAGTGCCCTGGAAGCCTGCCACAAGGGCTGGGGGCAGAGCATCATCATCGGTGTTGCTGCAGCAGGGCAGGAGATCAGCACAAGGCGTAGGTCAACTCCGCTGTTCTCAACTTTGCCCCATCTTAGCGCTAACCGATACACTTGCAGCATTCCAACTGGTCACCGGTCGCCGATGGACGGGCTGCGCTTTCGGCGGTGTCAAGGGCCGCACTCAACTGCCAGGCCTGGTGGACGATTATATGAGTGGCCAGCTGAAGGTCGACGAATTCATCACGCACAGACAGAACCTTGGCGGCATCAACAGCGCTTTTGGAGACATGAAGGCTGGAGACTGCATCCGCTGCGTGGTTGACATGAGGAAGGAGTGACTGGGCTCAAACTCGTGAATGAGTTGACGCAAAAGCTGAGGGCATGCATGATTCATAACCGATTTCTCGCCAGTACGCTGTAGATAGTCGCGGAGGACAATGCAAGCGATGCTGTCCTTGCTTTCTAAGCTACCATGCTAGATACAGCGCCGTGCCAGTCGGTAGAGTGTAGCAGCCATGACCTTCCATTCAAGAAAACTCTCCTCAGGTCTCACTCGGGTTTCTTCCTGCAGACCACTGCCGACAATCGTGCCTTTGCAACGGTGGAGCTGCCGACCAGTCTGCCAGTCTCCAAGAAGCGGGGCAGAGTGGGTTGAGTGGGTTGTCTTCCCTGAACCCCACCTCAGGCCAGCATCAACGCATGTGCCGGCGATACAATCCTGCGTCACACGAGCTGACAGGACGTGGGCTTTTAATATTAACCGGTAGGTCATCTGGCTGTTTGCGAGTGGTAAGGAAGGTAGGTATTTCTCCTTGTTCCAGTCAGGACTCTCCTCAAGGTCCTCCAGAATTTGTAGCGAATCTGCCATTATGTCTGCAGCGCCCAGAAACCCTCCGTTCAGGTACTGTGAAGCTAGCACATTATAATGACCACTAAGGTGGCTCTCAAGGCTAATCCATCTCCAGAGCCGAACATCTAGGGTCGCTCCTCCGTCCCTCTAAGCTACTAAATAGGCGTCATGCCGTTCAGCAAAAGCAAGATTCTGGCGACGACCTCCCTGGACTGGAAGACGAGTGCATTCAGGACATCGTCAAGGTCCAGACCGACTGTGGCTTCCGAGCAATCAGCGATGGCGAATATCGCCGGCACATGTTCTGGGGCACCTTCTTCCCATCGTTGAACGGTATGAAAGAGATGTATGGCCCCGATCCCAAGATCTTCCGAGAGTATGTGCCAGACATCGCAGCCTTCCTCGAAGAGGAGAAAGAGCCGGGCGAGAGCGTGATTTGCGAAGGAAAGATTAGTCACACCGGAAAGAGCTCGTACATTGCCCAGCTTGAGTACCTGAAGACCATTACGCCCAAGGAGCGGCATGGAGATATCAAGCTGACGCTCGCGGCGCCGAACTGGTACCATCTGAGGTACAAGGAGGGTATGGCCTACCCCAAGAGCGTATACGCGAGTGATGATGAATACTTTGCGGACATTGCAAAGGCGTACCAGACCGAGTTGAGAATCTTGTATGATGCTGGTTTGCGAAATGCGCAGGTAGATGATCCGAATTTGGCATGTAAGTCGTTTGAGGCCTTCTACTGGCCGGTAGAGATCCAGAAAACAAGTAGCTGACACCATGAAGACTTCTGTTCTGAAAAGATGCTCGAGGGTTGGAAGAAAGATTCAGCCAACACCCGCACCGCCGACGAGCTTTTCGATGCCTACATCTCCTTTTACAACGACTGCTTCAAGCGCCCTGACGATATGCACCTGGGTATTCACCTCTGCCGTGGCAATTTTGTCAACAGCAGACATTTCTCCGAAGGCGGCTACGACCGTATTGCCCGCAAGCTGTTCAAGAATCTCAATGTCTCCACCTACTACCTCGAATATGACACCACTCGCGCTGGAGGCTTTGAGCCACTGGAGGAACTGCCAAAAGACAAGAACGTCATTCTGGGTGTCATTACCAGCAAGTTTCCGAAAATGGAAGACAAGGAGGAAATGAAGCAGCGTATCTATAGGGCTGCTGAATTTGTAGCGGCTGGTAGCGGCGAGAGCAAAGAAGAGGCGCTGCAGAGGTTGGGAGTGAGTCCGCAGTGTGGGTTTGCGAGCCATGAGGATGGCAACCTGCTCGGTTGGGATGACATGGTGCGGAAGCTGCAGCTAGTCAGGGCGATTGCTGACGAGATCTGGCCTGGCCAGCCTTGAGTTCGCGGTAGCTACCGCAGAAGTATGCAGTCCGCGAATGATGATCATAATGAAACGGAGGTCGTTCAACAGTTCTTCCGCAAGAGATGGGGCTTTCGTACATTCATTTACAGTTGTCTAGTCTCCACCAGCTTTTCGGGGTAGAAACCAAGTACGGCGAAATCGCCAGTCCGAAGAGAAATATCACCAAAAGAACAAGCAGAGCATCTGCTATAAGCTGTTTCTTGTTGCTGCCACCAGATCGAGACCCGAAGTTCGACTGGATAAGGGTCGTGATGAGGTCTTCAGCTCCACTTTCTGGGAAGTCCATGGCCACGATACCGAAACGCCGCCGCCCCGGGCGTTCTCGCAGATAGTTGCGAAGACGCAAATTCATTCCTTCCTCCCACCTGAAGCCCCAGTATCCGCCTAGAGCCACCTGCTTCGGAGGGAGCTGGTAATACAGATTGAATTCAAAAGCACTTGTGAAGTTGATATACCAGTGACCAGCGGTCGGGTCAGCAGAAGCGCGATTGAGCAGCTCTGCGACATCACCGCCCTTCTTGGTGACCAAATGAGGTAGACTCTCATGACCCGAGAAGCTGTAGTGATCCTGAATCGTGATGTTGACGCCATGGCGAGTGTGAATGGTGAACGGCCGCTCTGGATTGTCTTGCCACTTCGATACATCGATTCCTAATGCATGCATACTTGGACCTTTGAAGCGACGTAGAAGCTGGATCTTGCCTCTGAGCTCGCCAAGGGCAGGCGCCGTATTCGCCGTGCGCCAGCGCTCCGGCTTTAGATGGAGTACCTTCCATATGGCCTGCGCAAAGTGCATGTCGGAGTCTTCGGTTCCGCGATCCTGCTTGATCTGGACTACGATTGCTTCCGATTCGTGAAACATCAGCCAGGTGTACATAGCGTCAAGTACCGTGCTCAGAGTGATGCCGAGATAACTCAGTCCGTGGACCATCTCAACGACACCGCCTCTCACCGCACAGCGAAGATCGAAGTACCGAATGCCAGCGTCGAGCTGATATGTCACGTCCATCTTCTGCGTCTGAACGAAAGGCCATGAGATTGTAAAAGCCGCACTGTCGTGGGTTCCCGGAAGAGTCAAGGCAGACATAAGCGTCTCATCGTCGATAAAAGCCATCCAGTTCGCGCCTGCCGAGTCGAGAGGGTTCGGTGGCGAGGCAGGCAGGCCATTTTCCCCACCTTCACGAGAAGCCGTCTCGAAAGTCCCATATCGCTTGTCTGCACGGCATCCACCCCGATTCCCATGTTGCCGCCCCAAGAGACGCTCGCGCGCCCACAAGGTTCGCAGGAGCATTGTCCCGCGGACAGGAGGCGACGCCAATGTGGCTTCAAGAAGCGGATCGGGTCCAGAGCGCCATGTCAGGCACGGAAGCCATTGAACTGCGTATACAAAGGTCGCTGCACCTTTCTTCCTCCGTACCTGCTGACGGAGTCTGTTGTCACACTTGATGATGGCGACTGGAATTGCGTATTCCTAAGGCAGGGCAGTGAATGGTTGAATGACCTGAGGTCGTCGCACGCTAGCGTCGGCAGTAGCCGTTCGCCCCGACTGCTGCCCAAAGCCTCCATACTGCGACTGCCAACATCACCCGACTCTTGTCAACGACCCGGCGGCCCCGTCCTGACCTATCCTCTGAGGTCGGATCCTATATTGCTGCGCTCCAAAGGGCCGTTCTTGCGCGATGTCGCGACCTGCTGCCGTGAGCCGCCGCTCGACCAAGACGGAGTACATAGAAACGGTAGGTCCGGCCAGAAGCACGCCCGTCACTACGACTTTCCCCTTTGCACTCGTCACAAGCAGGCGTCGTTATTCATCACGGCAGGTGGACTGACATATTCAGGACACGGGGAACAAAATCTCTCGAAGGTCGCATATCGAAGGCAAACAGAATATCATGCTCGGAGGCAAGTCGGTAATCATGGCGGGCGTCTGTCTGCGAGGCGACCTATCTCGCAAGACCGAGAAGACCGCGGAAGGCGAAAAAGAGACCTCGCAGACAGCGATTAGTGTCGGACGGTAGATCAAGCGAACTGTACTGCCATAGTCCGTTTTGCTGATGTTTACTAGTGCTAGTGTGATAGCCACCAACTGCACGATACGACCTCCGATGCGCATCAGCCGCGGACATATGATCTTCTACCCGATGCGCATAGGCGACAACGTCTTCATCGGTCCAAACAGTCACATTTCAAGTCTGACAATATCATCGCACGTGCACATCGGTGCCAACAGTGTTCTTTCCCCATTCTGCGTTGTCAAGGAACAATGTAAGATATTGCCCGACACGGTCATCCCACCACACATGATCATCCCGCCAGGTTCGGTGGTCGCTGGTAGGCCTGCTCAGATCGTTGGCGAAGTGGGAGAAGGCTGGGGTCAGGGCGGAGGCGGTGAGGGAGAGGAGTGGGTTGAGGGTGGCGACCTGAGGCCGCTGGTCCGAAGCATCAAGTGAGATGGAGATGCTTACGCGGGTCCAGCACGCACGAAGCCCCTCGGGCACACGGAGCGCAACCTATTGAGAGGCACACGGAGCAGAGAAATTCCTGCATGAGTACGACTGTTTTGGGAGGCAGTGCTCCGAGATGGAAGACTCATCAGCGAGACAGACTCGTGTCGACCCTCGCGACCACCTTTTTCCAGAGAAGCCTAGCGAGCGAAGTTGCTTTTGGCTATGTCTTCATCGAAGCTCGGGAAAGGACACGTACATGACGCTCCTTGACAGTCGGACGGAGCATTGGCAGAGCGCTGGCAGGAATCGTGTCAACGATGCGAATCGAGTGTCTCCACCTGCGGTTTGGTAGTAAGCTGGCTGCGACATCTGGCTCGACGTGATGGACCGGAGACCTTGATCGAACCGTCGGCTCAATGACTGCCTTACGACTCATGAGACACAAAGCGCGAAAGAAGCTCAGATGGTGCCGCGTTCCGGAACGCGCACCTAGGATCTTACGAGTCAGGCCTCAGTGTTGGTCTCTTGTAAGCCGGCAGCAGCAGCCAGCAGCTCATCGTGTAGTCACAAGAGCTGGACGCAATGAAAGCTGGCTCTCAACCTAGCCAGGGTTACTCGGCACATGAGATAGACGTCACATGGAATCTTGTCATTCGAGAACCCTAGGCATGCTCTAGTCTAGCAGAGCAAATGCGTTTGATGCGATAGCACCACTGTTGGGTCGAGATGGCACGTTTGACTTTTCGCTCGTCTCCACTGCCTATGGACGAAGTTCGTTCATGCATTAGAGATGCTGTTGTTGAAACCGGTCCTTGCATGAGCAGGTACAACGATGCCATCGTATCACCATCGGAAAGGTAGCTTTGTAAAGGGCACACCAATTTTCGCGTGCAGAGCAATTGAACCGGAACAGCATTGCGTCGGCAAAGATGCTGAGACGCCCGATTTTCGATGTAGACACGCATGAGACAACAACACGCATGATGTACAGATTCCATGAGTTCTGTTAGAGTCTAGAGACCTCCGTGCCGAGGAATCATATGTCTGTTGGATAATAAGCTCGAGTATGAAGAGGTTTCGGATCCCCGCCGGACGCAGGTACCGCGATCATGTTGCAGCAGCTGCAGGTGTAAGTCCGGTGAGTTGGAGACTTGAGTTGCCTGTTGATGCCATGCCTACCTACATTCTGCTGTTGACATGGCCACAATACAGGGGCATTCTGCCAAGCACGTGACGCTAACGACGGAATATGGTATTCGTGCAGTTTGGGCTTCTCCTAGCAAGCACGTTGGCATGGTCCCTCGAACGATCGAACAGCTCATAAGAGAAAACCATAGCACATACTGTATGGCAACCGACTCGATCGTTTGGCACATGTGTCAATAATGGGTACCTTACAGAAGCAAGAAAAAGTGGTCGTAGCTGATCTCCGTGACACGATCTTGAGGCTGCTGAAGGAAGCTGAGAATCGGAGCTAGGGTCGCGTTTCCGCTTGTCGAATGTCGATGCCCAAGATCTGCCCTCGGATCTAACCTTTACGTCTGGCTAACCGGTTACCTTGCACAAGTGCCTTCTTCTCGCAGCTCTTTTCATAAGAGGTGGGCGGCAACGTCTTATACTAGCGATGCGAGGAGACTGCTCGGAGCATGGAAGTGAGGTCGCCACGAACTTGTGAACTATCGTCGGTCTCATCTTGAGCGACCTCCGACGTCCTTGCCCATTGCCCAATTTGCCCCGAAGATGTCCAGTGGTGTGCCACTTCCGATCTTTGCCGTGAGCATTACTGCCTGTGAGTGCAGGTGAGATTCGGATACGAGACATGTTCCAGTTCTAAGTTCTGCCCTATCTTTGCATGGACAGGCCAGAACACGGAGGAGGGCAGAGCGGATCACATAGAATCAGATGCAAAATCTCCGTGATCGGATGCCGTCGAGGAGGCCCCGATGCTGCGATGCAACGATGCGTTGGCGGCGAATCTGCGTGCGTTCCTTGTTCGCCTCTGTCGCGGGAGGCTGATGTGACTCGTGCGGAGCGGGCGCATCGTTGCCGGACCATCTGCCCCAGCGCTCACGAGTCACACGATCCATCTCACCATCAATCGCGCAGGCACATCGTCGTTGACATGATGGGAGGTGATGGTCCCTGAGGTGTCACGCTTGCAGGCCTGCATCCAACATCTCCTAGCCATCATCCATGCCACGCATGCGACGAAGCACGAACTTCTGCGCGACAAGACGGCGCGGATCTAAGATCCTCTCCAGTAGATACGACTGCCTCATCGGGCTAAGTCCAATGGCCATTGCCGGTGACAGGGAGACCCTGATACTCTCTCCGCCTGGTTCGCGGAGGAGACGTTGAAACTACGGAACGCCGTACCTGGGTATCGACAAGCGATATACGACTGCTATGACAGCTATAGCACGGCTACTATCGCAGTGTATAGAGTATTCTGGCGGTGCACTCTGCAGTACTAGTACAACGGGGCACGAGAATCTTCGGACTTTCCGCAAAGTCTGCTGCGTCCTTCAGCCATGACAGCGGCTTCTCGCAGAAGTTGTGCTCCTCGGTCCACTGATGATGGAGCGGTTCGTGTCGGCAGGCAACGAATCGTGGAACGTCAGAGGAAGAAGGTGCGGAAGCATGCAGGTCAATCCTCGGCGGCGTAGAGGGAGAATGCCTGTCCTGTGAGGCGGCGTCTCTCATACGGGTTCAAGGAACTGTGAAAACAGGCCGTGAAAGGCCCGTCATAAGTCGTGACTCGCAACCATATACGTACCGTAGCGGCTTCCCGGAAGCTAGTTCAGCGTAGGATTCGTGGATTCACACGTGCAGCTCTGAAGGAGTCACGGTAGCGTGCTGTTCATCTCATTGAGCCTCGTCTGCATCTACTTGTTTCAAGAGACGACCTTCGCTATGGATTCATTGATGAGATCGGTTCAGGTCAATCAATATTCTGGGCCACAAGATAAGTAGCTACACCCGCTTTCCCGAGCTTGCTCCGCCGAAGGGTGGCTGATGGCCGAAGGTACCTAGATGAAGCTTGCGAGGTTATGTACTGTAACAAACATCGTGATGGTCTGAGTGTATTCGGTCTTCTGTCGTGTTCGATCTAACCACACCACGCTCATGTATACTAGGGCATGGGAGGACGAGTGTCGGCGGCGTGGACCTATCTTCTGCGATGCGTACAACATGTCTCACCGAAGTCATGGCGAGCCAACTGCGAGCGACTCCAAGGAGTGACCAGCGGCGTTCCCCCGTCCCGGCAGCGAAGCCGAAAGCAGGGCTTGCCGGAAAAAGTCGAGGAGATTTGGGCGATCGCAACGTAGATCCGAGCTCATTGCCCCGATTTGGGAGACTGGAAGCACCCAGTCTGCGGCTACAGGCGGAATGTGCCAGATTGCGAGGCGTCATTTTGCCGCGAGGTGCGCAGCTACAGTGCATAAGATACTGGGTGAAGCGTTCAAGTAACGTACGGGCATGTATCTACGCTGATTGAAAACATAAGAGCAATGTACATCAGCCCGGATGGTGTCAATAACGGATGTGAGATTCGCCACACCCCGATCGGTTCCTGGTGTGCGAGTCCAATATCTCCGTCGAACCTTCAAGACCGCTGCGGGCGAAGTGGAGATCGTCCGCCACAGCCGAGCCTTCTCGCAGGGGTCCACGCAAGCAGACTGGTGCGATCTGCTTCGAGCGTCAACGGGCAAAGGCAATCAGAGCACGGCACCTCAGAATCTGAAGACCGAGGTGGAACGCGTCTCTCGTGCGAGGCCGTCTTGGCGGGGGATCTGATGGGCATCATTGACATTCGGGCTGCCACCATCTCTTCCGAAGGGGCTGCGCGGTCACCGGTGGACAGATGAGTTGGAGGCCATGCTTTCAAGCGTACGGAGGATAGATTCACGTAGGTAGGCAGTCGTGGCTGTCGAGAGTCGTCCAGTCGATGTCGATGAATGGCTACCTCCTACCGGCAGAGCGAACATGACGGCGTGATAGATGAGGATACCTACAGCTGCTGCTGCGGCGATAACACCGTAATCATGACAGGCATGTGCAGCAGGGCAACGCTGCTGAACTCCTGCCGCGTCTGCTCACCACGACTTCTGCCATGTCCGAGGCCTGCACCACCTGCACCACCCCTGCTGGTTAGGGCGTGTGGCCTACTCCGTCTGATCCCTGCAGGATTATCGAAGATGAAATCGACGAGCGACCGGGGAGGCCACGGCCGCCGCGCTACGATTCGCTGGCGGCCGTTCGTTTCCCCTCGTCCACAATCTGGCGCCCACGGCCATCTTGCCTTCACGAGATCATCTTTGCTGACTACGCACTGCCTGACCTTTCGCACCCTGACCCGAGATCCTCTGTTCCAATAATCACCCACCACCAACACCACCACCACCACCACCCGCACCCGCACGCGACCTCGCTCGATTGATTCGATCGCCCGCTGCCTGCGACGACTCTGCGACCCATCGGCGCGGCGAGGCGTAGCGACATCTCTTGCATTGGCAGTGTCGCTTTGGTTTCGTAGCGCCGCCCTCGCCGGCCCCGACGCCAACGACACTCTCTTCAGCTTACCTCCCCATCTGCACTGCTGCCCTCCACCGCCACCGCGATACGCCGGCCGTTAGACCATTCGATCCTTATCGACCGAGTCGTGACAACCCTGGGTGCACACTTCCGCCTCCGTTTCGGCTTCACGAGTGAGAACGTCATCGACACCGAATCCGTTCCCGCTTGCCGACCGCAACCACCTGTGCACCCTTCTCCCAGACACGCATCCGGTCGCCTCGTCGCCTTTTGAGGCGTCGCATCGTCAACAGTCTTGCTATTATCACTTCTCCGACGTGCAAACCGGTCATGGATGCCGCGAATCGCCGGTAGGTACCCAAAAGCCAATCTCGAACTCTTTGCGAGAAGTTTCCGGTGGCGACGAATGAATGCTATAGACATGATGCTGACCCAAACCAGGCCGCAACTTCCCGCGCTGAGCTATCTGGATGTAGACAAGGTGAAGAGGGAAGAGGAGGCGTATCAGAGCCGCATGACTGGCGCTCCACAATCATTACCAGCTGTGACTTCAGCGAGCCCATATCCCTCGGGTCCGCCTCCACCATATAGTCAGCCTCCGCCGCCGGCATCCCATCACGCAAATGCATGGCCCGGTGCGCAATTAGGCGTCCGAACGCCCCCTGAGTCACGCAGAGCCAGCGGAGAGGAACAAGATGCCAAACAATCCACGCGCCAATCGCTGCCGTCGATATCCGAAGCGCTAGGCGTGGACAGTCAAACATCATACTCTGCGTCTACCCCAGCGCCGCCGTCTGCTGCGTTGGCGCATCCGGCTCATCAACCCTCCGTGGCACCATCATCGCCGAAGAGATCTTACGCCATGGAGCCTCCACCTCTGCCGCAGAACGCGTACGGCTCGAATGGAACGTACCCGACGTACCCGCAATACCGACCAGAAGCACCAGTGCAGCAGTCGTATGCACCCCACGAGCCGCCGAGATCAGCTCCGACTCCTGAACGGCCACCGCTTCACCTGCAGACCTCTCAGGCATCCTCACAGGGCCAGCAGCCGCAGTATAACTACCCTACAAGCACATCGCCTGGCTTTGAGCAGCGGTCGGCGCATACAGCTGGGTCTACGGGACCGTCAAGCTTTCCATATGGCTACACTCCCTATCCCCCGCGCTACGCCCAGCCAACGCCACCTGCGAGCGTCACGAACGGTCCAATCTATCAGCCATCTGCAAACTACCCTGCTCCCCACACACCATCAACATCCTGGAAGCCGGATGGTAGCCGATACGGTGACGCACGTCCTGCGGCACCCGCAGAGTATGGCACATCAGTCAAACGCCATATGGATATGTATGACTTGGAAGGGGCTCTCACCGACGTAAGTATCATGTTCACGTTCCAGAGGACGAGTCTTTGCTGACATATGGCCAGATCGCACAATCGAGTAGCATCGTCATGGACTTCTCGCGTCGTTACGGTGATCGCATGCACCAGACAGCACGTACTGGGCCGTCACTGTCTACTCTGCCGGGTCTTGTCGAGATTGACGACATGATATCCAAATCTCGAGTACAGCTTGATTCTTTGAGCAAGATCCGCGACGTAGTCTTCGCTCAACAGGCTGCTTACGAACAACAAGCCGTGGAGCAACGACAGCATCCGAAACCATTTGCAGACCCTACGCCTTCCGATCATGAAGATCAATTGGATGATGTCGATGCCAAAGCCGGCTTCGCGGGTGGCGAGCCAAAGAAGCGGAGAGGTCGTGCGGCACCTCCTGGCCGCTGTCACAGCTGCAACCGTGCCGAGACTCCTGAGTGGCGACGTGGCCCAGATGGCGCTAGGACTCTCTGCAATGCCTGTGGCCTGCATTATGCCAAGCTCACGCGGAAGCAGCAGGGTGCCAACAAGACGTCAGCTACTGGCAGCTCGACACTTAGGCCCAAGGAAAACTAAGACTGAACAACATTGGCCACTCCATACGGCTATCTTGGCGCATCACACTTATGCGCCACTTCTCTTTTGTTTTCGAACTATTCAACAATATTGCATTCATATGTCCTGCGATACCCATGTCCGCCTTATTAGAGGCCTGGCGGATGCTAGTTCCTCATGAAGACGACGACACTTGCGAATTTTTGAGCGTTATCAGACGCTACGACTTGTACATGATCAGCACAGCATTTAATAGCGACGGCGCATCCGGCGGGCTTTCAGGCCCTAGAGTGTCGTATTTGGGGAGGACGCGGCTGTTAGGCCTGCGGTGGGGATTGTGATGGGACATTTGCCAAAATTGATATCTTGGGGGCGGAGTCTATACGATGATTTCTGGCGTTCGATCATGACTCGGGACCTGGTTGCTGGAGTCCTTCCATTGTCATCAGCAGCCTGGTGGGCCCGAAGAAGGCGATGAACGTGCTACGGGCACGTATCGTGGTAGCGCGGAGAATAGTTGGCTCTTACTACGATTTCTAGGGCAGGATCTGAGGCGGACAGGAAGAGAAATGTACGGCTGTTGGCGGAGTCAACCAATGTCTCAAGTGCGAGTCATGAAGGTGTACATAGCCAGCAAAAGAACCTACGAAGAGCCCTCGAACTCTCCGAAGCGCTGCACAGGCGTTTCCGCTTTATGACAAGCCGCTCGCAGCATTGCTGCCCAACACCCGGGCTGTCAGACGTCTTCTGTGTCACGGTTGAAAAGCTAGGCCATGGGCAATGGTGTATCACAATACTTCCGCGGTGGGGGCTGGGACCATTCGTGAGACGTGATCGCTCCCCAGGACTGCAATTGCCCTTTGTTGACAGTCTGGTCGTGCACCGACGCAAGGCGAATCATGTGCGCAAGCACGGCGTCTTGGTTGGGCTTGGGTTGCCCGGGCGCGGCGTACCCATGCATGAAGCCGAGCTGTTGCTCGAAGTAGGCATCGCGGATCGTCAAGAGGTGGTGGCTGTGACCAGCATGTACTCGCAATAATGACTCGGCTGTCGAGAGTGAGTAGGAGGAGATATTGGACATGCTAGAGCACCTTTTTGGAGAGCAGTCTCTTCGTTCACACGCTGTTGTCTTCAGACGTAGCTGGAACTCACGTGTACGTCTCGTCTCGTACATGAACATCCTCCTGCCGCTTTCGAAGCTGACAGCCGCTTCCGCCCTGGCCGCCCCGCTAGCGCGCCAGTGAGGTGAGTTCAAGTGGGACGTGAACTGGAGAAAATTGGGCTGGCTTAGGATGCTTGCATCATCACTGGTTTGTAAGCCATCATGTTATTATGTGCATGATAAGGTACAGCTTTGCGATAACCATTCGAAATCGCACGTTTCTGTGCCACGCGCCCATGTTCGCAAGAAGGAGAACTGTGCCCTATATTCACCATTCAAGCACGTGAATTGCTTTGCGAGCGTCAAGACCATAACCTAAGCCGAGACGCCCGATCTATGCCGAAGTCCATAAGGTCATGATGCGGTAGCCGACCGAAGAATATTGCTGCAAGCGCAGCACCGAATGACATAGGCGGCTGCAACACCTCAAAGGAAGAGCGCGTACAAGAGAAGAGTGGGCGTATTCTCGTGGAACGGATACAGCAGCACGCTCATTCCCACCACGGCGGTCCAGTCGCAGCTTGCCTGCACGAAACTTGATATGGGGCTACTGTACGTCAAGACACGCAACGGTTGAAGCGGCGGAGCGGGACATTAACGTGCATGCTGCAGAGCCGTCGGGACTCCATTGGAGTGGCCGGAAGCAAAGAAGGTGGCCGGACATGTGCGCGAGTGGGGCATAGAGGTACAGCAGGCGCGTAGTGTTCGCCTTAATTGTACGGAGGGCTGATGTGGCTGCAGCAACTACTCGCCATTTGGCGAAGAGCAAAGGGAAAGGAGCGCGATGCGCTGCTATGGGGAGACGAGGTATGGTGAGCGCTATCTATGCTGACCTTCTGGTGGCGCTGACATAGAGACCAGATCGAGTATCTCGTAGTTGCATTCGACGATCAGAAGCGCGAGGTGAAGCTCTCGCTGCGGCAAGCAGATATTCTTGAAGCACTTGCCGGCGATAGCGAGCTTCTCAGGCAGGGCGGCGGCGTGCCTGACCTACAGCGTGGCCGCAACCGGCCTGGCAAGACAGCACCAACGTTCCACCCCGAATTTGGACGCTTCATGCTCGAGGCAACGCCGGGTGCACCATGGGGCATCGATCTCAAAGATCTCCTTGACGTCGAACAGGACATGAAGTGGCGAAGGCAGATTGCAAAGGAGCACATGTACGACTCCGAGTACCCGATCACTATGACTACCTTTCCCCTGCTAGGCGACAAGAAGTCTCTTACGCCTTACTTTCCACCGTCCGGCGAGAAGCTGCGATCTCAATTCGTACCCGATGAGATTGCCAACCCTCACATCCGCTTTCCAACACTCGCGGCCAATATTAGAGCGCGTCGGGGGAGAAAGGTGGAGCTCAATGTTCCTGTTTTTATCGATGAAAATACAGCACGGCCTTGGATGGATCCTACTGTGGACTTCAACATGCATAATTGGCCGGAAGATGACGATGTCCGCAATGGCGCAGCGAAGGACGACCACATCTACATGGATGCCATGGCTTTCGGCATGGGTAGCTGTTGTCTACAGATCACCTTTCAAGCCAAGAACATGGAAGAAGGGCGAACCATGTACGATCAGCTGTCGCCCCTTGGACCAATTCTGCTGGCGCTCACTGCTGCGACGCCTGTCTACAAAGGCTTTTTAGCCGATACAGATGTGCGGTGGAATCAGATCAGCGCGGCTGTGGACGACCGGACGGCGGAGGAGCTTGGCGAGAAGCCGCTGAAGAATGATCGATGGCGGATACCCAAGTCGCGATACGCTAGCAATAGCACATACATCTCGCAGGACTGTCGGCTAAAGCCAGAGTATCTCGATCCCGATCTCATCGTCGACGAGAAGGTCAAAGCCCGCTTGCTCGAAGATGGCATGGACGAACGATTGGCGACACATTTTGCGCATCTTTTCATCCGAGACCCGATCGTGGTGTTCAACGAAGACCTTCAGCAACTCGACCTGACCAAGGTGGATCATTTTGAAAATCTGCAAAGCACTAATTGGCAGCACATGCGCTTCAAGCCGCCTCCACCTGGTAACGACACCGGCTGGCGTGTCGAAGTGCGGCCGATGGAGATTCAGATTACGGACTTCGAGAATGCAGCCTTCTCCGTGTTCGTCGTCCTCATCACTCGCGCCATTCTCAGCTTCGATCTGAACTTCTACTTGCCGATACCGCGGACAACCGAAAACATGGAGACTGCGCACAGAAGAGACGCTGTGCTCAACGACAAATTCTACTTTCGCAAGGAAACGCTTCCCAAGCGACAGACGAGGATGAATGGCACATCAAATGTATCATCGGCTGCCAACACGCCGCAACCAAGCCGGCCGGCGTCTCCCGTGGGCGCAGTGGAGGACGAATATGAGCTCATGACTGTCGACGAGATCATCAACGGCAAAGCAGACGAGAGCTTCCTGGGTCTCATACCGCTAGTCGAGTCGTACCTCGACACTATCAATGTCGACGTCGAGACGCGGTGCGAGATTGCGCAGTACCTTGCGCTGATACGTGGGCGGGCCAACGGTACACTGTGGACCGCAGCGAAGTGGATCCGGCATTACGTCCGGGGCCACGAACAGTACAAGAAGGACAGCGTGGTGACGAACGACATGGCTTATGACCTTGTCAAGGCCGTGGAGCGGATGACGATTCACGAGGGGCGTGATGGGTTTGCTAAGGAGATGCTCGGCGAGTGCCGGCAGCGAGAATAGTCTAGCACCGAGAGATCCATTTGAAAACCTGCAGTGAGTTATCTCTAGTGCCTTCTTTCTTCGCCGACAGGAAGTTTCCTCGCTACGCGATTCACTGCCCTAGCGATTCAACTTCACATCTTTCCTCAGCACCTTGCGCTGTGAGAGCCTAGACTCCAATTGTTGTGATGAGAGCAATTTGAGCCCACTTACACCATCTTAAGCTGATCAATGATCAATGCACAGGTCGTGCGTATGTACAGTGGCTCCGCCAAAGTGTGTCAATCCAGAGGGTGTGGCGTGGACGAGTCAAGCAGACAGAGTAAGCACTGAGATGCTAGCCCAGATCTCGCCCGAAGACGCCTGCGAGCTGGCCGACGACATGGACCAGAACCCAGAGAACAGCATCGCCAGGACCGGAATGCCCTTCAAGAACCGCATGATATGAACAAAATTTTCGCTCCCAGCAGGAGCACCCGCCATTTAGCAGGCTGCAGACAACTTCGAGCTGCTCGCGCCGATCCTCTTGCAGCTGCCATTGCAGACACTGTCTCTAACAGAGCGCGTCAGCAAATGCTTCGAGGGGACGACAGACGGCTCTGGCCGTACTCAACAAGCGCTTTAATTCTTCAGGCAGAAAGGCAACGCTACAGGGAATAGCAGACAGAGATGACGCCCACGCATCAATCTCTTACTGGAGTGGAGATGACGTGGATTCATTCATCTCGATGCATGTTACCTTTGCACCAGCGCGTGCATAAGCCCCGACAGACTCTGCCGTCCTTTGATTACTAGCTGGTGTCTATATACACTCTGCGATCGTGGTCGGACAAGCTACATCAAGCAAGCCCAGCTCGTGGAATTGCTGCCTGAGTCCTTCGACGAGAAAATCAAGGAGAACCCGGCGCTATACGCGTCGGGTTTGTGGCGGCGCATGTATGTTTCACAGCCGCCAAGCACTGTACGCGACTGTATCGACAGGAGAACCACTACGCCGCCGGCACGGTTGGCAAAATCTTTTCCGGCGAGGAGGATGATCTGGCGACGATCTCAGAGATGTCCTGTGTGCGCCAGGCCAGTCATTGGTCCGAGGACCGGAGGTTTCAGTGAACATGGGTCGGAAACGCTGCGAGAGGTCTTGGAATGCGTGTGCTTTGCAAGCGATGTACTTCAACTGCCTACGGACGGCACAGCACAAGGTGATGCAGGTACTAGCTGCATCGAGGGCGCAAAGTCCCAGTCAAGCGCGTACCACCAACGCCTTGCAAAATCCAAGCGCCCCACACTTCTGACCTCCTTACACCTCCTCGTCGCTCTCACTCTCTTCGATCATTTCCTCTGCGTGCTTCTTCTTCTCCTCTCTCATCTCTCGGTACGTCGCCCAGCTGAGCATAAGGAACGCGCCGATGATCAGCAGGCCCCCTGCAATTGCAGCACCAGTCAAGTCGGTGTGCAACGGCGGTGGCAAAAGCTGGTCGCATAGCGCGACTAGGAAGATGGTCAAGAGTGCTGCCACAGACGACAGCACTGGCGACGTGAGTGAGATGAGAACCAGGAAAGAACCAGAGAAGGTAGCATTGGCCATCACAGAGACCAGCAGTATCCAGGCCGTCCTTCCAGTGGGCAGCTCGAAGGTTTCCCAACCGAGAAAGTGCAGAATCGGGAGCGGAACCCAGAGGACCAGCAAGGTAAAGCATCCAATGAGAGAGCCAAAGGTGTTGGCAAGAATCATGCCTCGGCCTGGACTGCAGCCCTCGGGAGGGCACGCTACGCGCTTATAGAGGACCTCGTAGAAGCCATAAAGCACGGAACCAATTCCAATGACAATGTTGCCCAGCGCACGGTTCTCGGCTTCGTGATCCTCGGGTGCATGAGCGCCACCGCTGCCACCGCCGGACTTGGAGCCGTGCTTTGGCGTGCCCTTGTCGCCGTAGGCCACCACTAGCACGCCAACGATGGCAACGGCTACGGCAAAGACTTTGCTGATGCGCAGCTTCTCGCCTAGCATGGGGACCGCAAAGGCGTAGGCGAAGAAGGCGGAGCAGTTGTAGATGGCAGTCAGGTCGGACGCGGTCGTAAGATTGACGGCGACATACCAGCTACCCCCAGCGACTGTCAAGGCACACGTCACAAACGCTGTCGTCCGGATGAAGTAGGGCACTGGCGACTGCTTTTGCTGCGATGGCGATAGATTCAGCTGCTGGTGCTGCACCATCTGAGCCGTTGACCGCAGTAACGCCGCGTGTCTCCGCCAGAATGCTGGCCAGGGTTGCTGCCACTTCTGCAGCCGCAGTATGAGTAGTTGTGCTGGCCATAGCAACGACCATGAGCCATGGGTGAGGTATCTAGGCCACGTCAGCTTCTGCATCCCCTGCCATGTATGATTGGCTGGGACCATGCGAACCTACAGCATGCAGTACGCTTTATTCCAGTGCAAATTATGTTGGATATACACCGCCGTCTCTGTCTGTATGGCGAACGTCACCAGACTCAGACCGAGGAAGGCTGCGGCGTAGGTGTATCGCTTCCGGGTCGCGTCCTTGGCCATCTGTTCAGGATCTCTCTCGTGAAAGCGCGCTGATCTCCGGCGATGCAGTGAGGGGGAATGTTGCTGCTCATAGCCCGACTGCTTATCACCGGGCAGCAGAGGCTCCGCGTGCGCGTGCGAACCCACGGATCGCCCATATGTATGAGTGCGGAGATCGGAGGGCATGGTGTCGTCCTCGGCGTCGGCTGCTCCCTCTCCACTACCGTCCCCCCAATTGTCAAAGTCGCTGTCCTCGTCCTCCTGACCGCCGTCTGCCAGCCGCCCGCGACTCCCGTACTCGTCCGGATGAGGAAGTGATGCAAAGGGGCTCGGCTGCCTCGAGGCTTCGCGACTAATGTGTACCAGGTCGGATGACGAGCCGCCGGTCGTCTCGGTGTCTCCGTCCTGTGCCTGTTCCGCCGACAGTAGACCTTGCGACTGCTTGTGCTCGTCTCGGGGGAGTGATGTAGATGGGGACGAGTCAGGCGAGTGTTGTGTCTTAGGCATACACGCGGTCAGGGCGGCGCATGTGCGTGATGGTCTGAGCCGAACGAGGGCGGTGGGCGTCGTCACGCAACTATTCGAGTCAGGCCCCCTTGCGTGGGTGTACCGTACGGTTCGACTGGAAGTAGTGACTTGATGTATAACAGGCGTACGTATCGTATCGGATTGGATCCTTCAGCCATCAAAGGCGTAATACTGAGTGGCCTAGCACGTGTCTAGACGACGGTCTGGGGCGCAGGGTCACGCAGCACAAGCCTCCGCGTGGCTGAGCTGAGATGCAACTTGGCAGGAGCTGGACGACTTCACTCTGGGCCGTCCATCTTCTCGCCCGTGCATGTCCAGACCACACGCCATCCGACAGTCTCCATAGCAGCTCGTGAGTGACGACAGAGACAGGATCACATCGTGTACTCCTACGAGCATACCGCTATCCTGCCAATGGCTACCTAGCCTGGCACGCCCGGCATGCCTGTGCTGTGCTGGGAACATAGGTCATAGCCGAGCCCCTGCAGCCAGCCTTGTGAGGTCATGCCAAAACTCAAAAAGCGCTCCTAGGAACTATCGGATGGTAAGGAACATGCGTAAGGTACGTTCTAGACGTCGTAGGAACATCGAAGCGCTGGTCGCCAAAGGCAAGGTAGGCAGGCAAGTTCACGCTGCTCAATATGGCCGTCTCTTGGAACGATCCAAAGGTAGAGCCCAAGGTCGAGGACGAAGATGGCAAGATCAAGCAGCTCCATGCCCTCATCAATCGCGTGCAAGAGCACAACTTTGCGCACCACCGACATGGCTTTCGAGGAACGCATGTCAAGACGCAAGCAATCGTCAAGGGCTCCATGACCGTCGAGAGCCACCTGCCACCGCATCTCGCACAAGGCATCTTCAGCAACAATGGCAAGACCTATCCCTTGGCTATACGGTATGCCAACGAACCAAGCTTCCTCCAGGATGATCGCACACCTGGCCCGAGAGGCTGTGGCATGAAAGTGTTCGGCGTCGACGGGCCAGGTACCTTTCTCGACAGGGCTGGCGAAGAGACCCAGACGCAGGACTTCACCCTCAACAATGCGCCTCTGCTAGAGCTCAAGGACTTGCCAACCACTCTTGACATCTTCACCCTCCGTGAGCGCCATTTTGATGAGCCTGAGAAACTCAAGGCGGCGTTGGAAAGGAGAGAAGATAAAGACCTGCAATTCGCTCCCACGACGCTGCCGAATCAACATTTCATGAGCTACACCATGTACTCGCAATCCGCCTATCGCTACGGTGACTACGTAGCCAAGTATGCAATGTTTCCGACTGCCAAGCTACAGCAAGATCTTGCTGAAGGAGCTAAAGTCACGGAGCAAAGCGATCCCGAACAGCATTCGATCTGGCTAAGGGAGTACTTCCAGCAACACGATGCAGAGTTCGATTTCCGTATCCAGCTTTGCCAGAACCTCGACGAGCAGAGCGTCGAAGACTGTTCGAGACCATGGGACGAAGAGAAGTACCCGTTTGAGACTGTAGCGAAGGTGACGTTGCCGAAGGGTCAAGACGCATTTGACCCGTCGAGGAGAGCTTTCTGGGACGATCACATGAAGCTGAATGTGTGGTATGGACTTGATGCGCATAGGCCTCTTGGAAGTGTCAATAGATTGAGGAAGAGCCTGTATCAGGCTAGTGTGGCAAAGAGGGCGGAGATCAATGCAGTGGATGTCGAGATGGTGGGAAGTATTGATCAGATACCGTAAGGTCCGTATCAGAGTGATCTGGCTGATGAAATCGAGCTGTAGTAATGCCGTCTCTACGGAGCAGCCGTTGTATTGTCAAATGTTTGGTTCTAGCTCCAGTCTCAGAACCAAGATGGTATATTGCTCCTCTGTACATCGTCTGCATTGATCCCTGGCGGAGACACGCAAGTCAGCTTCGATTGCAGTCCTTTGGCTGCCAGCGAGATGGCTCCGTCTCTTTCTCTTCACGCAGAATATTCTGCCAGCTTGACAGCCCTTACCTCTTTCCTTCATTCGACCGCATACTAGGTATGCGTGGCCCTGACACATCCCCAGATCGGCTACGGCGGCACGATTTGCACTCTAGCAACGTCACAACCCACCTCTGACGGATTTAGCATTGCAAACGCCGACAACTACCAAAGTCCCCAATCGTTGAAACCATGCAACTCAAGACAAAAGGTTTCCCTCTCTTCGTCTCATCTTCCACTGCCTTCGTATGACATATGCTTGCCACTGTTTGCAGAAGACTTCCTGCCAATCTTGCAACCTTGTCTAGCCGAACGTTTGCAACAAACACAACCACAAAGATGCCTTTAATGACCGGTACTGGGAAACCTAGGGTAATCCTAGGGACGATGACCATGTAAGCAACTTCATAATGGTGCTTCAGTGAACAGTCCAAGTACTCATCATGTACTAGGGGCCCAGATCCGGAGAACGGTGCCCGCATTACATCTCTAGACGAATACAATCGCATCCTCGACAAGTTCCAGGCTTCGGGTTACAACGAGATAGACACGGCTCGAGTCTACGTTGGAGGCAAGCAAGAGGCATTCACAAGAGACGCAAAGTGGAAAGAGCGAGGTCTGACCTGCGCAACGAAATGGTACCCTTTTGAGCCCAAGGCTCACACGGGCGAGAAGATCGAGGAGGTGCTCAACACTAGCTTAAAAGAATTGGGAACAGACTGCGTCGATATCTTCTACCTGCACGCTGCAGATCGGACACTTCCGTTCCAGGAACCGTTGAAGAAGTGCAATGAGTTGCACAAGCAGGGCAAGTTTGTCCAACTTGGACTGTCGAACTTCACAGCGTATGAAGTCGCAGAGGTAGTCATGCTTTGCAAGATGAACGGCTGGGTGCGGCCGACAATCTGGCAGGGCATGTATAACGCCATCACGCGTTCTATTGAGCCAGAGCTTATCCACGCTTGTCGAAGATACGGGTATGAGATTGACCACAGAAGAAAACGCTTGAATCGAATGCTGACCTTCCATAGCCTCGACATAGTCGTGTACAACCCGATCGCGGGCGGGATCTTCAGCGGCAAATACAAGACCAACGAAGTCCCGGAGGACGGTCGCTACAGCGACAAGGTCGGACGCATGGGCGCAATGTATCGCTCGCGATACTTCAAAGATGCGACGTTCGATGCCCTACGCGTGGTCGAGCCAGTCGTACAGAAGCACAACCTCACATTGCTCGAGACGGCCTTTAGATGGCTTACGCATCACAGCCAGCTCAACATCAAGGACGGCGGGAACGACGGTATCTTGATCGGTGTGAGCAGTGAGCAGCAGCTGGAGAGCAATTTGAAGGATTTGGAGAAGGGCCCGCTTCCGGAGGAAGTGCTCAAGGCGCTGGATGAGGCGTGGATCGTGGCCAAGCCGACCACGGCGAACTACTGGCATGGTGAGATTGACTACAAGTACGATACGAGAGAAGCGCTTGGTCTCAATGCCTGATGGGGTCTTCCATAAGCGGAGGACCCTGATAACTTAATGAACGATGAATCCCCCAATCTTTGACCTCGCTCCACACCTCAGCCGTCTTGCTTCGTGCCTCTGAAGCGTGACCTGGACTTGGCCGTTCAATACTGATGCTCGAACCTCACCGTCGTCAATTCGAGGTGATGAACATGGCTTGTCACCTTCCTAATCGGGATAGCTACCATGGAATCTCGCCCATCACCCTATCTCAAGACCCGCGCGAAAGCGGCTTCTTGAACGCCTGCTGCCGACTGTGAGACATGGCACCTACCTCCACCAGCTCTCCGGTTCGGTGCGCAGCTGTGCAGGCTCGGTACCCAGTTTCACTGCACCTCAAGCCGCCATGACTGACAAACACGACGACAAGGGCAATGGCTATAGCGACGAGAGCAGCGTAGTCCACAACGACGAGGCGAGGCGCGGAGGCTACGGCGATACGGATGTATTTGGCCATGAGGAAGGCCATGATGTATATCTCCCATCGTTGTCTAGATTCGTACATGTAGCTAACGGTGTCCGCCTTCAAAGATCAAATACAAAACCCTATCATGGCAACTCGTCGCCGTCCTCATGATCGCCGAGATCGTCAGCAATGGCATGCTCTCCCTACCTTCCTCGCTCGCTGTCGTCGGTATCGTCCCTGGCTTGATCATCATCATCTTCCTCGGCGTCTTCGCAACCTACACTTCGTGGCTACTAGTCAAGTTCAAGATGAACCATCCGGAGGTTCACAACATGGGTGATGCGGGCTATATACTCTTCGGGCCGGTTGGTAGGGAATTATTGGCCTTTGGCACTGTGGTCTTCGCTGTCTTCGCTACGGGAGGGCAGCTATTGGCCGGTCAGATTGCGTTGGCGGCGCTGAGCGACAATAAACTCTGCCTCATGCTATACACTGGCATCTTCGCCATTCCAACATTAATCTGCAGCTTCCCCCGGACTCTGGACGGTCTTAGCTGGCTTAGCATCCCTAGTGTGCTGTCCATAATGGTTGCGGGCATCGTCGGAATGGTCGGAGCTGGCACTCATCCCGAGCCTGGGAGAACAGTCAGTGTGGCCGAGTCCAGCAGTTTCTACACGGCCTTCATATCAATCACAAATCCCGTGTTCGCGTACGCGGGGCATTTCATGTAAGAGCAGCACCAACGTCGATAAACGAGCTGCAGTGCAGACTGACTTTACAACGCAGGTTCTTCATCATGGTCAGCGAAATGAAGAAGCCGCAACACGCCATGAGGGCCGCCTACACGCTCCAGAGCTTCGCCACAACATACTACGCAGTCTTTGCTGCGGTCGTTTACGTGTATATTGGGAACAGCGTCGCCAGCCCGGCCTTCAGCTCCCTCGAGCCGAAGTGGCAAAAGGCGGCGTATGGTATTGCGATTCCTAACTTCCTCATCGCTGGGAGTCTCTACGCGCATACGGCGAGTAAGCTAGTTTTCGTTAGGCTGTTCCGCCACTCAAGGCATCTGCACAGCCATACGGTGTTGGGATGGGGCACCTGGGCGATCTTGATCCTGATCATGAATGGATGTGCGTTCGTCTTGGCTGTTGGCGTGCCCATCTTCAACTATCTCATTGGCATTGCTGCGTCGCTATTCGCGGCATGGTTTGTGAGTAATATGCAGTCCCCATTAGCTGACGGCTTACGGTGCGCTGACCTGAGACTAGACATATGGCATAGCAGGCATGTTCTGGCTGCACGATGCGTACCACATCGAGGACGGCTTCTCCACGTGGACGCGGAAGTGGTTCCAGTCGACGCTTGCGCTCGTGACAGTAGTCATTGGGGCCTTCATATGCGTGGCAGGCATGTATGTGACCGTGCGGTCGATTGTGGAGGCATATGACACTGGCGAGGTGGCAAGTCCGTTTGCTTGTTAGCACACGGGTGCCTTAAGCTGATGTAGGACTTTTGCGTGGGCCATGGTCGTGCCAACAGTCGCACCTTCGCTTTACCGTAGACCCGCACGTGTCGAAGCTCTGATTGCCTCCCTCGCAAATTTCACTCTATCTACTCTCACGACTTGCAGCTTCGCTCAATGTCATCACAGAACAGCGACAACGTTCACACAGCAGCCGACGATAGGCAAGGTTGCATTCATCCTCGCTCGGACTTCGTGATACTTGCTAACCTGAGCTGACAGCACGAAGGCAGTATCAGGAGGCGAATGGTAAGGCACTGAGTGCATCGGCGCACAGAGCTTTCGACGGTGGCTTGGGATTGCCTGCCTTTTGGAGAGGGGGCTAATACATTTCATACGAAGGAAGACTCCAGAGGTACCTAGCTGTTTCCCGTTTGCTAAATGATGGGAGATAGCTGTTTCTGTACCCTCCGGAGTGCCTGTTTGCTTTTCGATTGGAGACAGTGGTGGCTCATTATGGGCAGTCGTAAATTGGTAGACCACAACCGCAGTCTGATTTGGAGCGAGTCTAGGCAGTGACCCGAGGTCAAGAGTCGGTATGACCATGTTCAATTCCAGCTTTGATCGCAAAATTGTAACACACAAGTAGTGGCTAGTCACGTGTCATGTATCTTGAGACACTGTCTCGGCTGACGCCTCATTAAACACACAAGTCAGCGGGAGCCGCTCAGTCGTGTAGTTGAATCACTTCGCTGACACTACAGCACGCCTGCTATACACACATGCGCAGAGCGAGAGGCAGCAAAAACGACCGACCTGTCCTAGGTTGCACACCGTCTTCTCTCTGCCCAAGATATGGTCACTCTGCCAGCTGTGTACGGACTCTAGGATCTTCTCGTTTTCTCTAATTCCACGACGAAGCCAGAAGTGGTCCTGTCCAACTCCACAAGTAGTCCTGCGACCATGCCCATGTCGACCGCCCAGCATCTCAGCCCTTCAAGTCCAGCCACCCTCGCTTCAAACAACCAAGGACGCCGCGTGCGCTTCGCAGATGACTATGCACCATCCGTTCTATCGCTGCGGTTGAAGCTTGGGCCCCGACAACGTCCGACGATGGTACTGAAGATCAGCATCTACTTTGAGCATGGACGGCTGCCGAGGGTCAAGGTGAAGACGAAGAAGCCGAGGGAGAGGAGACGTAGGCAGTATGTGCCTGAGGAAGAGTGAGTGGAAGAGGGGCAAACGGCGGAGATGGAGTAGAAAGGCATGCTCGGTTTGGTGCAATAAGAAGGACCGCCAAAGTAGGACCGCCAAAGACTCGCTATCGCCACCCAGTGCTCGGTGTGAGTCACTGCCACAAACGCCATCCAGGAACGAGCTCATTTCCACATCATCATCATCGTCCAGTAACGCCGTCAGTCCTGGAGTCTGCGCCACCGTTTGCGGCGTCCTCGCCTTGCCCGCCGGACAAGTAGTCTTTACTCTCAGCTTCTTCGTACTCCGAGATCAGATCCATGACAACCTCCCTCGCCTCGTCGAATTGGCCTAAGCCGTCTCTGAAAGGGTCTTCGCGTTTGTACTGCTCCAAGAAGGCATTGCGCTTCCTTAGGCGGTCGTATTGGGCCACTATCCGCTTGAAGAGGGTGCTGATTCCGGTATGGTTCGCTAACATCAGTCCGCTGACTCTGGGAGGTGCGCGAGTAGTATATGGAGGTGCTAAGTAGGGCGATGTGCGGGTCAGCGCCACCTGGATACTGGCAGGACCCCACGGAATGAACGAAGCGAGTTGGCGCTCGCGAATGCGGAGGAGGGATTTGTGGACCTGGGAAAAGTCAGTCGGACGAACCATACAGTAGAGACGGTCTTGAAGGCCGAACTTACGTCTGTAGGGTCGGCTTCACCCATGATAATGTTCAGGATACTGATGTAGCAGCTGTTCTTGCCAGGCTTTGTGGAGACCATCTGATTCTTGGGTTGTAGCAACCGTCTCATCACGTCCAACACAGTAGTCTTTCGAACAGTCTTAGCGGCCTCAACGTTGTCGCCCGTGAAAGGTGTGTAGCTCGTTTGCAGGAAATGACATCTTGGCGTCGGTATCAGGCTTGCCACGATGCCGACTAGATCGTTATGCATGTATCCTGGATATCGCAGCGTAGTTGTGGAGGCGGACATGACCGTGCTTACCAGCTGATTCGTCTGCTGAAAAGAGGGTTCTTGGACATGCAGTGTATCTGCTGCGATGCGGGCCAGAGCGCCGTTGTCCAAAACGACCACGGAGTCGGCATTTTGCGTCAATCTTCGCAAAGCCAGCATGGAATTGTATGGTTGCACAACGACATCTCCAGCATTCTGTGTATCAGGGAAGACCGAGTAGGTTTGTATGATCTTCTTGGGGAAGCGGTCGTTCAACCTTTCCAAGAGAAAGGAACCTAAACCGGAGCCTGTCCCACCAGCGATTGAGTGCAGCAGCATGAACCCCTACGCATTCGTAAGCGTACAGGTCTCTTTGATGCAGAAGATGAGGACTTACCTCCAGACTGTCGCTACCGTCCGCCTCGCGCTCGATCATCTCCATCAACTCTTCCTCCACTGTCCCCGCGGTCGCATACCCGGCAGCCCAATTGTTCCCCGCACCGGTGCCTTCTTTGTGTACATACACATTCTCCGGGTTGTAGATTTTCCCATAGCCGCCTGTCTGTATGCCATGGATCACGCGCGGCTCTAAGTCGAGGAGGATGGCGCGTGGGATGTAGCGCGTATCGTCGGACTGGTAGAAGAACACATCCTTGCGGTCGCCGCCCTCGGTAGCGTATGGGGCAAGGTTACCTGAAGCATCGATGCCGTGCTCCTGGCAAAGGTGTTGCCAGAATTGGGAGCCGACTGGATTCAGATGTCAATGGGTGGTCGCAGAGTGGGGGCGCACATGAGGTGACTGACCGCTATTGCCACATTGACCGGCCTGGAGCGTGATGATCTCGCTGGGATGCTGTCAGTCGCGATCTTACGACTAAGTGTTCTGCTCGTCTTGCTTACCGCGGCATCTTCGCTCATGATCTGTGGTGGTGGTGGGAGGTGATGTTTCGTTTCAGGCGGACGCGTGAGTGGACCCTTGCGAAGTGGGGCACGCGCCAGCTTCGCGCGACTACATCTCGCCAGCCGTCTCACTACCCGAGTACCCTCACCATGCGCTTGTCGTACATCGTCTAATATGAAGCCGACGCTGATGTGCCGTAGACTGCGGAGAAGGGCGCATGCCCACTTCGACTTGAACGCCCTTGGAGCACTCTCAGATTGTAGCTAGACTGTCCCATGCTCACAACACGAGCTGAGCTCCCCAAAAACGGCCTTCCTCACTCAGATGTCTACAAGCAGGCAAAGTGGGACCGTTTTCCATGTAATCTACGATACCCACGAGAAAGAAGGATCAGAAACTTGCGATCGACTATGGCTTCTTGCGACGCCCGCATGTGATCGTTCGCTACTCAGGCTTCCTGACGTACAAACAAATCTTGAGCGGAGCAGCGCAAAATAGACGCAACGACACCACTTGCATACCGATTTGGCCGTGCATAGAGGCTTGAACCCCTCAACATTGATGCTCGTATTTGGTATTGCTACCTCTATCAGTATTCGCGATGCGCGATCGCGTTGATGCCCGAAGCAAAGCATGAGATCCTCCAGCGCATTAAAGTCCTTGCCAAGAGGACGCCGCCATGCTCATCACGATCGTTCGTCCCTTCGTGGCCTTCATTTCGCTACAGCACGCTTTAAGGCCGCCTGGTTATCAATTCCTTGCTAGCCACCGGCTCCAACTTCTTCCTGTATAACCATGCCGCGAAGTTGATCCAGATCCAGAGACGGAAGATCTCGATATAGCTCTTCCAATGCAGCGGCAACATCGCTTCTTTTTTCTTCTCATCAAATTTCTTGCATACATCCAAGAACTTCACTGGATCGTCCGTCATTACGCCGTTGAGCTGCCGCTGTATGCACCACTCCATTCGGTCCTCGTCGTTCACTGTCCAGGTGAGAACTTGTCTATGATATACCTCCCTGGCGTCGCGCAAGAAACTCTGTCCGCCGGGTGCTATGAGGATCGGCAGGAGCATGTTGAAGCCTACATTCGGTACGTTAAAGAAGTGCCGCGCATAGCTCGTGGAGAAGCCGATGTGCAGCACGGGAAAGCCGGGCAAATACTTCTGCGCTAGGGGTAAGTATTTTGCTGCCCAAATGCCCAGCACCACCCGCTCCTTCCATGCACGGCTTGCTGCGGGTTCAACTTCAGACAGCGTCTTGCCGATCAGTCGCATAATGCTTTCAGCATCGTTGTCCAGCTTGATGTCAAGCATGCACCAAATCCTCTCATTGCCTGGCTCGGCCATCCAGGTGAGCAAGTCACATAGCCTCGGCATGCGCTCATGAGGCGGCTCGACCGTTCGCACATCTTCTATCTCCTTCCAAGTAAGGTCTATGATCTTGTCTTGCCTGCCATAGACTCGCTTCAGTGTCTCGTCATGACTGATCACAACGACGTCGTCCTTGGTAATGTGAACGTCGGTCTCGATAGCATGTGCCCCGGCTTTTACGGCTCCCTCGAACGCAGCCATGGTGTTCTCTGGGTACTTCGCCTTGTACCCTCTATGGGCGATGCACTGCGGCATACGGCGTTGCCGCTCGTCGAGCCTAGGGCCAGTGCAGGTCGGCTGAAAGAAAGCCGCATCCTCGGGGACTGTGGTGGGCGAATGAAGCTGCTCGACGCCAGGCTGTATGAGCATGGGCGGGACGTTGAGGGCGGAAGGGGCGCGGCGGAGGAGAGGCTCCCGGTCAGACCGAGTGTGGGCCATTCTCGTGGTAGCGGTAGGTATGAAGAATCGGGGTGACCGTCTGCTGATGTACTTCCCTACAGTGCTCTTGGGCCAGCCGGCCAGTGCGCGCACATGCATGCGCGTATAGGGCTAGGTTGCGATGGCGTATGTAGACTTCTCATCGCCGCGATTCCGCGGGCCACGGCCCTCCCTGCCGCTGCGATAGACAGCTGTCAGACGACGCCACCAACACACGCTCTTTCATTGTCGCTACGGTCCTGACTCGAGTCGTGATAGAGTAGATAGGGTGGGAATCGCACCGTCCTTGCATGTTCACCGGGCCGGATGTTGCTATTCCAGGCCTACCGCAAGCGTCCGTCGTATGGTACATGGCAGATAGCGACTAAACGAGGGGGATGAGAGCGGGACGAGATAAGACAAAGTGGAGTACGGCCGGAACATCAGCTCTGGGCATCCAATCGAAGTTCGACATTCATCAATCACGAGGCTTCAAGGTTATGGTTGTTTTGAAGCCTACATTAGCGCAATCAGATCGGCGCGCTAGATCATCCTGTCGATGCTTGTTGCTACCAGGTATCTGAGATTGCTTACGAAGTACATACGGCGTTTTATCCAAGACAATTTGTGTGAAGCAACGTTGGAGGGTATGAGGCAGGACGGGCTGGACAAGAGATCGAAGAATACGAGTGCTCTCAGATCATGGCATTGCCATCGTGCAAAGCCTAATCGCCGACATGCATTATAGCATGCACCGGTTCAGCCCTGCCGAAACACCTTCCTGACTGCTCGTCTTCAGTCTCCTGTCGAGTACCACGGGAGCGTCAAGATTCCTGTTGAGTACCACGGGAGCGTCAAGATAGAAGTAAAGGATCAAACGAGACAAAGTCTGTGGCATTGCTCGCTCATATAAAAGGCTGAGAGATGCCATAAACCCAGTTTTCTTTATATCATCTTCGAGTCGGTGTATGGGAAACCCTGAGGAGCGAATGAAGAAGGTCTACAGGCTATAGAATACCGGGACGGCCGCCACGGGGCGCAATGCTGCTCACGGCATAAGCGTGGCAAAATCTTTCTCAGCCTCTCCGAGCTCTTGACGAACTTTCCATTGCGGGCGAGTGCGAATCCGGGATGCGATTGCGAGGTATCGCCGGTGACTAGGGGGTCCTGCACATTCTCTCGTTCGTTCCTGCTCCGTCATCGCTGCAACAGACACGGCGGCCGCCAGTGTACCGCTGATTATAGAGCTGCCAGTGACCAGTGGTGCTCGCGTGTCGTCCAGGCAGAGGCGAGCTCTGAGCTCGGTGACCATCATCAGTTACGCGTGTGTGCTTGACACGCTTCGCACATCATCGGGTGCTTGACTTGGTTCCGCTGCGATCATAGCAGTGGTGCCGTTCCGCAGTAGTCGATGCTGTGTGACGAGATACCTGAGTGTCATAGGCGTCACCTGCTCATTCGCTCGGATCCAGTGCTCTCGTGATTCTGCTGTTCAAGATGGCTTTGGTCGTCTGGCCTCACGCCTGCTTCGGATGATGCTAGGCATCATTCCAAGTAGAAAGCTCCTCTATGGCTCCAACCCAGCCTGGTGGCGTGCATGTCCCCAACAATTCAGCCTTCGGTATCGCCGAAATTCTCATCCCTGCGACTTGTGAAGGAACTTGCATCGCGTCGCTGAATCAGGCCGAGCGAACGAGAATAGCCAGTAGTCGCATGTTCCATCTGCAAGGCAAGGTAGCAGTAGGTATGCAGCATCCAAGACATCTGAACTCCATGTATACGAGATGAACAACGATCAACAATGAGACTACCTTTGTAGAAGCCTGAGGCAATCCGCCACGTTACCTTACCTTTGTAAGCTGCGCTGCCCTCCAGCTCGGTCTCGAGGAGGCACACCTCACCTGTACAGTACCTGATCAATAGTACCTTCCAGCAAGTCACTATACCGGCCCTTACCTGCCTCACTCGTTGTACGGTCTACCCGACTCTCGACTCATAACAAGCAGCTGCGTGCGGGCTCAACATGCCTTCCTCTTAGCTGGACTTAAGAACAAAGGACATAAGGTACTGCTGCGCCGCCGACTTCTGGGTGAAGCAGCTACCTAAACTGCTCGTTCTGCCGTGAGCAGTTCACTCGCACGTGGATGGCAGTCTCAGCCCAGCGCCTCAGGTAGAAGGGACCGGTGCATTCGGCGTTCTCAGCCTTCAGCCGTATTTTCCACAATTTACAGCTTGGCTTCACGTTCAACCCTTGTCGACTTCCTCTCGCATCTGCTACACCTTACATACGCTCTTCAATAAGACATCTATCTCCGTACCTGTTATCGCGCGCGTCTTGCTGTCTCTGGATACTATATCATAATGGCCGTCTCTTTCACGCCCTCCCAGAAAGGCACTCGCAATGCTGCTGTGCCTTTGGCCTGGACATCCAGCCCAACCAGGCTGCTCGCGAGCGACATGAAGCTGCTTGTCAAGAACCTGAATAATGTTCCGGGGATCCTACTACCTTTGACCTCCAAACACTTCCTGGACGAACTGTATCCGTGGTCTTTCATGAACATGTGGACACTGACACTCCACATTTTTCTGGTCATCTATCAACTTCTATTTCTGCTTTCGATCCCTGTATGGTTCGTAATACACGGCCCGGCAATCTGGGTTGCGGCATACTGCGCATGCGTACTACTCTTCAACAAGGCAGTCTGCTTACTGCTCAACGGGCCAGCGTATCTGGACAGCGACGTCAAAGCCGCCTTTGAAGAGCACCATCCGAAGGAGCGTTGGATTTTTCTCAATGGAGTCGCTGTCGGCTCACACTGGTTGCAAGCCAACATTGACCGACTAGCAATGACATTTCGCCGTCCGATTCGAGGGGTTCATAACCCGACAGCAGGCATCGTCTTCGATCTCATCCAGTGCCTTATCGAGCGCAACTTTTCCTACTCGACATCGGATGTGCGTGAGTCATACGTACAGATCAAGAACGCTCTGTTGGACAACAAGTACGACAAGACTGTACTGCTCCTGCACAGTCAGGGCGGTATCCAAGGAAGCTTGATTGTCGACTGGCTCTTGAGCGAGGTAAGCTTACGAGAATCGAACAGTCCTTTCGTGTTTGCTCACATCTGCAGGTCCCTCAAACGCTCCTCTCTCAGCTTGAGATCTATACCTTTGGCAATGCAGCTAACCACTTCAACAACCCGCACTGGGACCTGCGCACCTATCTCACCGGCGCAACTACTGAGACGCAGAAGGACCGTACAGTCAAGTCTATTGGCCATATCGAGCACTACGGCCACAGCGGCGACTTCGTGGCACGTTGGGGTATTCTAAACTTCGCCAAGGTCCCCAATCGCTACATGGGTCGCATGTTCGAAAGGCCGGGAAGCGGTCATCTGCTCAACCAGCACTACCTCAACGCCATGTTTCCGCTCGACGACGAAGGGAGGGTGATGGAGACGAACAAGTTCATGGAGATGGCGGTGAACATCGCCAATCACGAGACAGGCGAGAACCCTCAGTCACAATCGACGAATGGTGCGACAAACATCAACCACGAAACGGAGATAAAGGATCAGACTGGAATGCCGAGTGTGATGACGAGCATTGCTGGCTGGCCGAAGTACACCAATGGCGTTCATGCCAGCCCAATCACCAGTAATCGGGAAGGGATGCTGGAGTCTTTGATCGAACACATTACACCCGACTCTGGTAGGAAGGACTCTCTCATCCACGACATCAACTCGCCGGTCCAGAAGGTCGCCAGCAGACCGAGTCAGACTCTGCGTGTCAAAGACTTCTCGAGGCTCTGGCAATATCGAAATGGAAGCACGCCACCAATTGAGGCTCAAGAATTGAAGGAAGAGGCTGCGAAGAGGCTAAGGACGATGTAAGCAGACGCTGAGATTATTGTTACGCCCTGCGCTCTGGGATTCTCAATAGGATGTGTTGTGCGCCTAACGCAGGCCTGTGCACCAACAGCTTCCTATTACCAGGTATCTTCGTCTACACCTCGCCCTGTGTCAAACGCCTTTGTGTGTGCTCGTAGACTGATACTTTCGAGGCAAACATTGAGCCTCTCGGGCTAAGGACTATGTACATCTGTTATTAGAATATTGTGTGTCATCTTAGCAGTACACGCCGTCGACATCAAGCTAGGGTGGTTTTCGGGAGAGCCTCCGATGATAATATGTAGGTACCTTATATGAGAAGCTGCTTGAGGTGGTGCGGTCGTGAAGGCGGAGTTAAGATACTGTGACCGGAGAAAGCTCGGTCAAATTCTCGTTCTCGATCTCGGAAGCTTCTGAAATTTGTCTCGAGGTGTCTACCTCACTTCGAGACTGACCACACACTCCCAGTAGTAGGACTACGCCTCGGCAACGACCATGGGACGCGAACTACAGAAGAAGAAGAATCGCTCCGGCATCCGGAAAGTCACGCAAAAGCCGAAGTCCAACAAGAAGATCCTAGGCAACGCGACAATCGCGCAGAACTGGGACAAAACGCAGACCCTTGAGCAGAACTACAAGCGTCTTGGCCTCGCGTCGAAGCTGAACAAGCACACTGGCGGTCGTGAGGTCAAGGCCGAGGATGTGCGGCGACAGCGAGAAGAGGATGAAGCGGGCACTAGGAAGTTGGACAAGTTGGCTATCGGCGGGCAGCGAAGGTCGGGCAAGTTCGAGATGTCGGAGGCAAGAGTAGAGCGGGACCCCGAGACCGGCGAGATTCTGAGGGTAATTGAGCCTGAGAGCCAGAAGAGAGCAAACCCGTTGAACGATCCTCTCGCGGATCTCGATAGTGAAGAGTCTGAGGATGAGGATGGAGCGCTCAACCAGCATGCGAGCAATGCGGCACCGTTCGACCCAGAGAATGGTGTTCGGACTGATGTGGTCAAGAGACTTGAGCAAGAGGCTAGCCGGCCGGCGAAGAAGCATGTGCCGAAGCAAAGCGAGAATGAGCGAGCGTTCATTGTGGAGTTGGTGGCTAAATACGGCGACGACTATGTCGCCATGGCGAGAGATATGAAGATCAACTACATGCAGCGGAGCGAAGGCGATTTGAAACGCAGAGTGAAGAAGTGGAGGCAAAGCGGTGGCAGCGTGGAGGCGGGGACGGTTTGAACGGCTCTGCAGCTGTGGCAACGAGTCCTCAAGTGCCATCGACACTGGCTCACTGTGAGACCGGAAAGGCTCAGTGGTCTGCGCTGCAGCCAGTCTCCAGCAGACGGTCTCTCGATCATCGCGTGCGACAGGCCGAAATCTGCCGCTCTCGTCTTGCTGCCGACCTTTTGCACGCTTGCTGTCACCCGACACCAGCAATTACGCCACCATGCCCAAACGTCAATGCCGCAATGGAATCACCGACGAGAAGTGTGTTCTCGGGTGCAATCCTGCTCTGATACCGCCAATCTCATTGCCAGATGACTAGTCCGACGTCTCCTGGGCATGCAACACCCTTGTCCGGATTACATCGTGACCAGAGATGCCTGTTTTCAGTGCTCTGTAGTCATGGCCAAAGAGGCTTTTCCATGGCTCTGTCGAGCCAATTCATTGCGTCCAATCCATCCCGATCTGACCACAATGCGGTCGTCACATGGCAACTATAAGACTGTCGCTCTGCCAGTCTGCCATCTCATTTTGACATAATAGATAGACGAGAGGAGCCCGGCTGCTGTTTCGCCAGCCATTAAGTAGGCGGGGATGGCATGACGATTGGCGCGAAGGGGATCTCTGTGGGAAGCACATTTGGGAGCAGTCTCCGGCGGAATACAGAATACGGTAGCGAACGACTCTCCTACGACTGCCATATGAAGAACGGCGCTGACATGCAATGCTCTAATGTTCTCGTGCTCACACTGTCATGACTTCCTGCATCGCGCAGAAACCCCTGTTCGTCAACACGTTCGTCAATGAATGCCCCAAGTCCAAGCATATCTGAGACGTTAATTCCGAGCTGGCGATGATCGACCAGCAAACCGGGAGGAAGAAAAGAATCGCTTTCGCAAGACACGTCAACTCAGCATCATCTCATCTAGCAAATCACATCGTCATCAGCACGTCTCCCACTGAAGCTTCATTGTTGGCTGATGGGCATCATTGGGATGCTTAACATCCGACGTAGATTGCTGCAAAAGTTAGCAAGCTATCTGCAGCCGGCCACAGGGATGACACATACCGTTAGCGTAAAGAGCGTAAGAGTCGGCGTTCAACACAGCCGCGCTGCTCGAAAGGCTCGTCGCAGCGGAGTATCCGTAGCCATTATCCTCTGTGCCTGGGTTGTACACAGCAGGCGCGTGCGTCTCCTCGTGCAGCACCGTCGTCGCCTGATCCTGCGCATGGCACGTCCCGGACAAAGCCGGCAGGTAAGAAAAAAAAAGGTTGCAGTAGGCGATTTCGTTGGTCGATGGGAGAGTGTAGGCCAAGACGTTCGAGGAGCAGGCGCCGTAGATGTCGCTGCAGTAGGAGTCGGTAGCGCCGCTGGCGGTTTTGCCGCAGTCCGTAGCAACGGCGCTTAGGCGAGCAGCTACTGTACTGCGGGTGCTGGAGGAGGTCGTCTTGAAGTATTCGGAGAACTTGCTTGCAGAGCCCGAGGTAGCGGCCGTCGCGGCTGCGTTGGCGAGTGTCTGGCAGTTGCTGAGGGCGGTCTTAAGTGCCGAGAGTTTACTTCCAGTGCAATCGCTCTGGATGTCAGTCCGCTTCGAGGTGAATTTGTCAACCGCCTTGACCACAGTCGCAGCCTTCGCAGAGTCGACATCCATCGTCAGCGTGTTGCTGGAGAAGCTCAGTGCGGCTCCCGTGAGTTCTGTGGAGTTCAACTCGGCGTAGGGGATAGAGCCAATGGCAGTAATGCTATATGAGTCAGACGCAGTGAAGTCGTACAGCTCTGCGGCTTCAATGTCCATTTCAATTGTCTGGCCGGCCATGATGGGCGTGAAAGCATCCTCGGTGAGCTCGGTCGTCGCAATGCGCATGAGTATGCCCACAAAAGGCGCCTCAGCCGCTACCTTTTAGTTAGTGAATATACACGCTAACTTGTGATGCATCAAAACGTACACGCAGTGGTGACCTTCAGCTTGTTGACAGGCGCGGCGTCCAACAAGGAGCCCTTGTACAGCAGGTTGTAGCTCTCAGACGCTGTGTTGGTAATTGAGGCTTTGACCAAGGTGTCTGAGACGGATGTGAGAGAGACGTCGAGCGCAGCAGCTCGCTTGTTGAGATCAATGGCCGTCGAGCTGACGCCTGCCGCCAAAACAGCGACTTGAGCGATGGAGAACTTCATCGTGGATTGAGTAGGCGTGATAAAGCCGACGAAGAGAGGAAGATCGAGAAGCAAATCAACCGCTTCGTGTTCCTTTCGAAGGAGATGAGGATCAGGGAAAAACTAGGAGGCGGACTGGCTTTACTTATGCTTCCGGTCAAGAGACGGAATTCAGCACCAGGACGATGGCTCTGCAACAGTTTTCTGCACATCGACGGCTTCTTGTCATTCCTGCCAGGACCTCGTTCGTACTCACGACCTGCTACTGCAGCTTTTCACTAGTCCAAGGACATCACCGCGTCAATCTTGCAGGATTAATATCATGATAGTGGACATTACTTCGGCCCTCGAGCAACATGTGGAAGGTAAGTAGTCGCAGAAGGTCCGGCAAGCCATTCGACAGCATCATCGCGCGAAGATAAGACACCGTGGATGTAGTATCATCGAAAGCTCGGCGTCGCAGGTACATGCGCGTCAAATGGTCCCGACTTCCCTGGGGTCCGATGTTGCTTCTGATGCTGTATGAGGCGCATGCCCAGCTGGCCAAGACTGCTTGGCTGCCTTATCTTCTAATCGTGGGCAATCTGTGGCTCTTGGTAAAGTCAAGCCTCGAGGACTCTGTTGGCCGCGAACGGCACAGTATGTACCGAAGACCGTGGCAGTGATTGCATAAGTTTACCTGCTGGATCGAGTCTCACCAAGCTTCATATAGTCGACTAAAATGCCAGTGAGCATATTCCAGGCTCGATCGGAAAGACTGATGCTATAGCTTTGCTCAAATTCCAGAGCGCGATCAAATGATTAATCGTCAGCATTTGGGCAAGCGAGGTTTGCGTCACGCCACTGCGGGCGAATACTACATTTGGTCTGCTCTGAGGTGCAGCCTCGCTTCTTCGTCGAAGTCGTCAAATGGATGTGGGGGCGCAGAGATACCATGCGTAGCCGAGTAGTCATGTCAACAGATCGGCGTCGAGCCGGCGACCTACCTATGTGTTTTGCCACCATCACAGAGGCATAGCGACGACCAATGAGCCAGAGCTTAGTCAGGACGCCGCCGAGGCCTTCGCAGAAACAGCAGACCTTGGAGCTGGTGTAAGAGACCATGGGTAGTAGCTCCCGTGTGGATTGTTGCGCCGCCGCAGTCGGCCGAGCGATCCAGAGACCAGCACACCGAGGCTCTACGCAAGGTACATCGATGTGTCGCAATAGACATACGTCCTTCCCACATCTTGATTCGTGTGATCTCAAAGGCGCCAAGATGTCGGTACTAATCGAACGCAGCTCTTGGTGCAGGAAGGAGGTGATCTGCTCCCTGGGTTGGATAGAACACAGCGCCCGTGATAGGAGTTGGGCGTCGCCGCTGGTATAATATACGGGCCAAAACATGCGGTTCGAAGATGTCATGAGGAAGATGGACATCGCGGAGAACATGTCGAAACAAGGCGCATGGGGCCCACCCGACCCGCGCGAGCCGCTTGCGGGGCCGCGCCGGCGCTCTTTCCGTTCTGGGAAGGTGCGGAGCGTGGAGTAAAGCAGGGGGCGGCAATCAAGCTAGTGCTTCGAGAATGTCTTATCACTTGGCACCGAGCAATGTGCCTGCGTTGCTTGCAGATATCGGCGAAATGCGGTTGGAAGGCAACTCGGCTTTTGATACCTAGTGCATCAGACCGAAATGCCATGAGCATGTGAAGCAAATGATGTTCAAGTGGCGCATTTGATCGCAGTCGGCTTCCAAACAACGCTCGTAAGTAGTGGTAAGCAAGAACGATGCTTGAATACTCGCGTGCGTCTGCAGTGGTCTTATCTTGCTCCCTGTGTGTATTCACCTTCTTCATCATCTCGGAAAGCCACAGCCTTCGCCTTCATCTTTTTAACAGCATGGAGCGTTCGCCGACCCCTGATGATACGACACACCACCTCTCGGTATCTCTGCAGTCGATTTCTGCATCTCCTCCAGCGCTGAAGGTCGCCATTGCAAACCAGCACGCGAAGAGTCCAGTCACAATTCTGCGCTGGGATACGCCTCTTGAAGCTACAGGGAAGAACAGTGGCGCTTTGCAAATTTACCGGGTCGCAGACTCCAGATCTAACACTCCCCTTGGTGAGCCGGTGCCCGGTCCAAGTCTAAAGCTAAATCGCCTTCTGCCACCGTCTCGAGATGACTTGGTCGAGATCCTCCCGGGCAATTCGGCGACTGGACATGTGATCCTCGAAACACCATGGATCCCCAGAGACGGTGACAGATATCGAGTCCGTTTTCAAGGCAGATGGAGGGGGGTTTGGGCGAAGGCAAAGAGCGAGGTCAGCGACGAGGACTTGGAACACTTCGGCGTCGGCCTGGCGTCATCATATGAAAGCAATGTTGTGGAGGTCGTTCTCTGATGTGGTCTGGACCGTCTTCAAGATTTGTGCTTGTGACAGCAGAAGAGAAGGTGAAGTCAGAAAGTCTATCGCCATGGCAGAGGGCCACACAATATTTACTTTGCGCTTAGCCAGATAGGGCATGCTTTACGTTGGCGGAGTTAAGCCGAACTACCTCCTACTGTGCCTCAGCCCTGACTCTCGCCTGTAGACACCTAAACACTCTATCAGTCTCAATGCCTCAATAGAAGCCGTACTCGTGCATGTACTGTTTGAACCGATAGTCGCCAGATACCACGTTGATGACTAACGCGATTGTCGATGGTGTACCGCGGAAAGCTAAGCAAAGCCTGCGCGGAGTGTCGTGCGAAGAGGACGAGAGTATGCTGAAGATCGCAGGATTGTGAGGTCAAAAGCAGTCACTGATTAGCTCAGTGCGACACAGCTCAACCCTCTTGTGGCCAGTGTAAAAGAAATGGACGCCGTTGCTCCGGCTACCGCGACACCAACAGCCTCCGCGTCCTCGAGCAGACTTCAGAAGTCGTCACTAGATTCTCGACCACGGGCCGAAAGGATCAAATGAACGGTGATTCGGCTGGTCACGAGAATGTCCAGGCATCTTTGTCACGGGACAGCTCAACCTTGTCAGGATCAGCTTCGCCACTTACTCTGCACGCCTTTCCGGAAGCATCGTTCGTCCTCACCGCGGCTGGAACTCAGGTCTTCTTCTCGCAATATATCCACGTCGGAAACGACGTGTCGAAGACCGACTACGCCCACGTAGAATCGATTCACGCTCTTGCAAATACAGATGGCATGCTAAGTGACATTGTTGCAGGTCTTGGATTGCTTGCTCTTGCGCAGCAGGCAGACGATAGACGTCTGGTCTACGAAGCGACATCCAAGTACAGCCATGCTCTTCGACAGACACAGGTGGCTTTGAAATGCCCGGTCAGAGCGAGATCTGATGAAGCGGTAGCTACTGTCGCTTTACTCGCGCTTCATGAACGTGTCAGCTCTGGTGCGTGCAGCTCTGTGCACCTGGATGGCGCTGCGGAGTTGTTAAAGTATCGCGGCAAGAGTCAGTTTGAGACAAGCTCCGACAGACGCTTGTTCGCTCGACTCATTACCCCCATTGTGCTCGACTGCTTGTATCTGAAGCGTCCGGTACCCCGGGGCTTGATTGAGCTTTCTAAAGTCGGGAAAAGTACGCTACTCATTGAAGAGAGCACTTGGCTAGATGTCGTTGAACTTGCCGCTCGGCTATGCGACATCATCTCGACTGACAGCAATGTCCCCTGGAAGGATCACCTGGCTATCTACGAGGATCTGGTCGACATTGAGCGCTGTCTTTCTACTTGGCCTCAAACGCACACTGATCGATTCGACTACTTCAGACGAGAGAGCCAGTCCGGTCCGAAGTGCTACGACACTTACAGAGTACACATTGCAGCCTCCGTATGGAACGCCTACAGGTGCCTGTGCATAGAAACCAATGCGCAGATCATCACGTACGCTTCTGAGCTGATTGTGTCTCGCCCTGGTCCGTCGACAGAGAGCTTTTTGGCCCGCATTCAGAAAGCCAAGACTACCATACAAGCGATGTCTCAAGATATATGCTATAGCATCCCTTTCTTTATGAGCACTGGTGGTGGGGGCAACTTCACCATGTATGGCTGCAGTGCATTACTCGTGCCCTTATTCTATGCGCTACGAGAACCATGCCTCCCACAAAGTTTGAACGACTGGGCCATCTCACAATTGGGAACGATCTCGCGGCAAACAAGCTTCGCTCACCCTGGACTGCAGTATGTATGAAGTACGCAGGTCTCTGTGCACTCGGAAACTGGCTCAGCATTAGCACCATCGCCGCCACGCTATGTTCAAGTAAGGCTTGCAAACGTCCCACCCTGTAATGCATGTCTCTACTCATCACGACTCTCCGGACGCATGCTCGGTGACTTGTCGGTTGACCACCAGACTTTTGTTGAACGGCGCAATCGTGCTCCTCTTTGGCACCGGCTCGTCTTTCGTCCACCGGTCAAGGTTCCGCATCAAGGCCTGAGTCGGGAACTCGATCAAAGGAGTAAGGATTGTAGCAAGGAGGAATATGATGGCGTAAGTGGTGACCAGCGTTACCAGCAGATTCCCCCAATACGGGACACCAGCATCATTGAGCGCTATCGCGCACCATGCACCCCAAGTCCACATGACGAAGCCGTGGGTGAGGTAGACTGTCATGATGTGAGGGTGGAGCCAGAGAATCACCTTAAGGGAAAGGAACCACTGGAAACAAGTCGAGAGCTCGACGAGAATCTGGAGGCCGATGGAGAAGATGAGGATAGCGAGAGTTGGCTCGTTGTAGTCAGGGTAGGCAGGATCTACCTCCATGATCGGCCGGCCAGTCGGGAAGTCCGGATGCACACCGTTCTCTGCCGTCGAGAAAGACCAGGTCTGATTGAAGATTGCAATAAGCGGCGCTCCTGCTGCTCCAAGAAAAGCGACAGACATGACGGCATATAGCGCTATCGGTCGTTTCTGCAGGTACTGCCTCCACTTGTACGTGGCCTCGAGGTCCGCGAGCACCAAGCCGCACCAATGGCAAGCGCTCCAGCTCTGTATGCGGTCAGCATTCACGAAGCAAGTAAAGAGCATTAAACCGTCACTTACCTTGGCATACCATCCGGTCAAAATCATGATTGTGTAGAAGCCGAAACGTTTCCATGGGTTCTTTATATCACGGATCATTACCGCCGCCGTCAGGACGACGTACGTGAACTGTAGCTGGACCGGTACTGTCCACAACACTCCAATGCAGTAGTGCGTCACGACCTCCGGGATGGCGTTTGGCATCAGATACGCAAGCTCGATGAGATTGTTGAGGTAGATGCCAAAGTTGTCTTGCGCGGAGACGTACGGCCAAGTGGACCATGAGACCGACGGAAGCCATTCCAGTGATGCTGTGAGGTCCATTGAGATGAGGAAGTACTCAAGCAGGGAGATGATGATGATCGGCACGAACAGGCGAGGTGCTCGGCGAAGCTCCTTCTTCGCGATATCCTCCAGGTTGCCATTCTTCAGGTAGTTGGTGGTGAGGAAGCGGGTCGCTGTCAGGAAGAAAGGGCCAATCCAGAGCTGCGTAAGAAGGTAGCTGCCCAAGAAGATCTTGAACCACTTTTCTGCCTCGACATAGTGAGCACCAGGCCCGTAGCCCTCGACGATCCAGGGCCAGAAGGTCTGACAGAAGTGGTGCAGTGTCACGCCCAAGCAAGCAACCGCGACGAGGCCGGCGAGGTAGTCAATACGCTTCGTTGGTGCTGGCTTGGCCTGTGCATCTGGCACGACTGCCGCAGCTTCGTCTTTGCCTGTTCCGGGCGCGACTGTGACGGCAAGGTGCTGACCTTTCTCCGTCGTAGTCAAGGGTGTTTGAGAAACAGGTTCGATTGAGTCCTTGAGGACATGGGCGTCGGAGAATGGACTTGTAGGCAGCATGTCCTGGCTGGCATCCGGCGTTGGGTCCGCTTGTGGCCCTTCTGGTGCTTCGTGTCCCTTGCGAGCTTCGAGTGCTTCGAGTGCTTCGGGTGCCTTGGGAGCCTCAACGGCTCCAGGCGCTCCCTCGATCCCATCAGGGTTGGCAAAGTCCTTCTTGTCAGAGTTGTTCGAAGCAGCTCCAAGTTCTGCCTTTTCGTCGATAGGCTGGGAGGCAAGTACCGGCAACGGTACGCGTTGTAAGCTTGCCATACTCATACTGCGGAAGGTGCCATCAGCCATCGGCCAAGGCGGCGGCGTCTCATAGGCTGGCAGAGGTGTTTGGTAGCCGGAACGAGGCGTATGCACGCCGGTGGTCGGTGCAGGAGTCTGCGTTCCAGGCGTGGTATCTCCAGAGTAGTCAGCCTTTGTCCTTGAGTGAGCAAAATCGCTGGTGGAATCGCTGGTGATCTTAGGTGTCTTCTTATGTCTGCCACGCCCGAGAAGCAGGATGAAAGCACTCCATGGTGTCCGGCGGAAGAACACGTTGATCAGCGCGAAGACACCGAAAGAGCTGCAGCAAGCCGCAACGATGCCAGCGTTTTCCCGGATCCGACCACGGTGTTCATTCTGCTTCCATTTCTTGACCGAGGCGTGTTGGTATGCGGTGGACCCTCGTAGACTCATGTCGTCGGTTGAGCAATATTCTGCTTTCCCACAGCGTTTGTCGAAAGCATGATGCTCCTCATTCGTCATGACGGACGAGTTGAAAAAGGATCTGACGTAGAGCACGTGGCTTCGAGTACCATTGACGCCCGGAGGGCCATCCATGTAGTAGGGGTCACTGGTCGACCACGTCCGGAGGTACAGTGGCTGGCCTGCCCGAGGCAAGCTGCGGTCATGTTTGGTGACATTTCGAGTCTGGTTGCCGGCGATCCAAAAGGCGACGGCTGAGTCACTCCAGTCGACGCGGACGTTGGTGTAGTCGTTCCACGGTTCCAGGCCATCAGCTTCAAGAACAGTGTAGTTGGTTACGGTGTTATCCGCTGGCCACTCGCCGTTGACCAGGTACGAAATCCGGGCATCAGTCGGGTCGTCCATGTTCATCATGTCCATGTTGATTGCCTCGGAAGAGTTGAATCGCAACATCAACGACAGAGCTGTGCCCCCGGTATACTTGGCTGCTCCTCTCATGGCGGCTCGAAAGGAACCATACTGTATGTCCCGACGGACACTCTGCAAGCTACCGCCGTTCACGACATGGTTCGACGTCGTCGGATCCGTCCGGAGCTGCAACGACTGTACGTGCGGCCAGATCGCCGTGTCGTTGGTAATCTCGACATTGTCAGGTTTCGCTCCGACCTTGTACACAGAGCTCAGACAGAATGTTAGCGCCAGCACCCATCGAAACCTATGATGCATTCCTACTGTACTTACTTCCATCCTTGTTCCTTCTTGTGCGCAAAGTCTTGTATGGTAAAGACATCGGTATCGACCGCGTCCGTCTCATTGAAGTACAGGATGATAGCGTCTGTGTACAATTGCTTGGTCGCAGGATCTCGATAACCGCAAGCGCATTGCGAGGCAGCGGTAGCTGCAGCGACGGAAGCCAGCAGCAAGCTGGCATGCGTTAAGACAAGCAACGAATGCATCATGATAGCCAGCAGCAGCAGCAGCAGCAGCAGCAGCAAGCCGTGCAAAAAAGTCCACACAACAAACGCAGCCTCAACATCAAACTCGCACACCTCCACGCTGAGCAGCAGCAGATGGAAGGGCACAGGAAGATACCCGTACCAAGCTTGACAAGACAAACAGATTATCACCACGAACGCCGTGCTTCTCAACGGGGGGGCTTGCAAGGAGGGGGGAAAGGGCAGGGCCTCTCACAAGCTACATCATGATATGTACGCGCCGCCCGACGGCTGACGCTGGTACTGTACTCTAAAGTCCTCGTCACTCCCGGCGGGCGAAAACAAGAAGCCCTTGTCGATCTCATGTCGCGCCTTTCCGGGGTGCCCGGGTGTGCCTGGAGGGGCACGGGGGACGAAGGCGCGCTATTGATAGTGGAAGACGGCGGCAAAGATACTGTATCTACAGAGTGTATGCACAGTATGTACGTACATATGGATGTACGTATATCTCTAGACTCTATCGGATATCCTGTCGGTTGGGAGGGAAAGGCAGGAATCGACAAGCATCTTGGGGAAGGCGTTTCGTTCGATTCGTTTCGAGAGACGAGAGGAGAGGTCTCGGACGAAAACTACGTGCATGCAGGACACGCCACGCCCACGAGTTCGAAGGCGCGTCTAGCTTCATTACTTTGAACGTGGTCCTGGGTAGCCCTAAAGGCAGGTAGGCTATGAGGGGGCTGAAAGCTTGTCCTGCATGCCATGCTTGTCGCTGGGACCGCAACTCGCTTGTACTGTACGTGTACAAAGGCGGTCGAGATTATTAAAAAAGGTTGCTGCAGGCGGGTGCTGCAACTGCAGGTGCAGATGCAGGTCCCCTCAATCTTTCCGGCTTTGTTCGTTTGTATGTACGACGACACTCGTGTCATGGCTGCAGGAGAGGTCTTATCGTGCCGCATTTTTTGAGGCTTGCATTGTGCGATTAATAGACCTTGTGCGACTTGGGAGTGCACTTGCACCGGTGGTTGACGAGTTGTCCGAGAAAATGGCATAGCCAATTGTTACGCTGCACGCATTCTCTAGCTAGATTCGATACGCTATGATACGTCCTGTTCCCGCGATGGGACATAACATAGATAAGGTAATTGATCGGCGGCAGGGATCGTGTCATCTTGTCATCTCAACGGCGGCAGCCGTGGCGACTGCGTACCTAGATTCTAAGGTAAGGTACAGTCGGGACTGGAGCCGAGGCCATGTGGCCGCCAGCGAGGGAAGCATACGTACAGTGCGCATAGAGATAGGCAATAAAGGTTCGAGCAACGGGGATCAGGGCAATACCTGAGGTGGTGTCTTATCGCGCCATTGACAGGGGCCCCTAGGAAGCATGCTTGTGATTTTCTTCTACTTCCGCCGTAAGCTAGGTGGGCCAGAGAGTTTTCGAGAAATACTGCTGAGGTATCTTTGTTTCTCATGGTGCCCTTGACAGAGACTGCCTGTGAGCATGCTTCAATAGCCTCGATGACTCCGTTCACTTCAATTATGACGTGCATACATAGGCGGGAAGTGCTTTGAGCGATAGCGCGCAAGCATCTCGCTTTCAATCGTGGCGTTATCAGGGATTCTCAGCAAGCGTGTCTTCACATCTTCTCCCTCCTCGTACGTGATAGAGGTGGTTTAAATTCGTTTAACGGTCGTCACCGCCGCCGCTGCATTTGACGGCCACGCATCCGTTCTCCGATAGCCAGACCGGTCTACCACGCTACACAAACCACCAAAAAGCTATGCACGCTAACTGCGACTATCGCAGCAACCAGGTGTAAGCTTTGCCTGCAATCCACTGGGACGGTAGATCTATCGTCCGATAGAAGGCTTCGGCAAATGCTACGGTTGCCACGGTACCCGTGACGAAGACGGCAAAGTTAGTGAGTGCCTTGCTGGTGTTGAGATCAAGGTGCAGATGCAGAAAGAGTTTCATGCCAGCAGTCCAGAAGATGATGCTTTGGGCAACGAAGAGACCTGCATGTGACGTCAGCTTGAATAGCGCTTTGCGTGGCAGGTGGTTTGACATACTCAACGAACGCTTCCCAAGCTCAACGAGCCAGACAGCAGAGAGCAGGTCTCTGAGCTGTACGGTAGTCTCGACCAGGAGTAAGAGGCCAAAGATGACCAAATAGTTGTCGACTCTTGGGAAAGGGTCTGCAGCTGCAAACTCGGCTCTGTTGGTATTCTCCGAAAGGTCCAGGAAGGGGTGTAGCACAAGCTCCTTGTCGATGTATTGCGGGAAGATAGTCCAGACATACTTCATCGCAAAGCCCGCGAGCGTCATCACAGCCCCTGGAGCGGCCCATGGGATAGACCAGTCTTCACGGATCCTCAAACCTCTGTCTAATCGGACACGTAGTGTGGGGTCGATCATGTAGTCTGCCAGGAGCAACGCCGTAGCATCATACCAGCCCCAAGAATTCATCCAGAAAGAACCCAGTGCAAAAAGGGTAAGGAATTGCCAATGCCATGTCGCTCTCGTAAAAGGAAGAATGATCATCAGAAAGTAGATCGTCCAACTTTGTTGATAGACGAGCGAGATCGTCCAAATCGTTCGTGAAGGCCAAAAGTCGTTGGCAGCCTGGTAGTAATAGCTGCGCACTACCCAAAACTGATCGAACATTGCATTCAAGCCGGTCAATGCATTGTTAGGGACCTCAGGGGCCACAATCGAGGTATTCGGTAGGACATTCTCGAACTCGTAGATGTATGAGACTCCAATGGCACCAAAAATCCCAAAGGCGATTCCGCAAGCGACGGAGAGGACGATTGGCAGGCGCACGATTCTGCGTATGATGCTTCCAGCGTACGCACTTGGTACTGGGTCTTTCAGGAAGCGCACGCAGATTGATCGTGCGCTGAGCACGAAGAAGAACGACCGCAAGAGACTCAAGTTCCAAAAGACTGGCGAGAAGACGTAGCGGATGATTTTCTGGTATGTTGGTCCGTCTGTGCCGCTGGAAACAATGCTTGGAATGAAAGTCTCGAAGAAGATCCAGAGAAGGCTGAGGATGGCGAGGACACCGCGAAGGCCCAGAAGGTGCGAGTGCTCTTCTGGTTTGCTGTCGGCCTGCCATCTCATCGGCTTGAGGAGGCTTTGAAGCCTTGCTGGAACAGACTTTGCACTCATTGCCGTCGTGTCTGTCTAGAATTGCTGCTGTTGTACGTGTGCGTTGGTCAATATCAGAGCTCTTGAAGGTTTCAAGCGTCCGATCAAGACGACAACGTTGGAACAGGGAAAGCAAAGCTCTCCTGGAGCCGCTGAGGCTGCTGTGCGCAGGTACAGGTGACAGATCCAACGACTGCCGGACAACAGGAAGTGCGGTACGTGGGCTGACGTTGTGATACTCACCCGAAAACCCGTTATCGACGTGCATGCCATATTGAGCGCGCTGTCAGGTCCGCCACCGAGCCTCAGGCCTATCGACGAGGCAGGCCAAGTGAAACAAGTGGCGCGAGGTCGTATGCATGGCGGCCCGTTTGGGGAGGATGAGACTCACTATTGACAGGGCGCAGTGCGTATTCGCCATGTCAACAATAATGCCGCGAGTCAGGTACAGGTACGGGTTAGGTGCCGATCGGGGCCCGGGTCAGCGTCAGCAACGGTCAGGGTGCAGAAGTGGGATGTTGTTGAAGGGAAGCTGAAGTTGAGGTAGGTAAGGTACAGGTACCTGTAGACAATATAATTTTAGCGCCGGCTAGCGGGAGGCGAGCGACGGCATGTACCGAAGAGATTTCCGTTTTGGGATGGGTGCCTTCGACTTCGCGTCTCATCCGCGTCGATAACATGCGCTGAGGAAGGGGCGATGGAGGAGCCTGACATGGGGCATGGGTGAAGGCGGACGGCAACCACTGGGGCGATCCAACCGCCAGCCTTACCTACCTTACCTACCTTACCTAACCGATTGATGGGCCCTAAGGCATCTCGCGCTGTCTTCTGGGCTCGACCTCGTGCGTGGTGCTGCTCTCGGAATAGCTCGTCCGACACGCAGACATGTCACGAACCGCAGGCAAGGTAGGTACGGTATCTCAGGCACACATCCACGTACCTTAGACTCGCATCGACACCCCCAGACAGGGTCTGCCGGGGCCCGCATGTCGTTGCATGGCAGAGGCCCGCACGGGCGAGCAATCTCGAGGGCCCAAGGCGTTCTTTGCTAATACACTAACGTGTCTCCCAATGCTGGTCCCGGCTGTCCAGCAGAGATCTCGCTCGCTCGTCCGCTGCTGGCGCCACCGCCGACGCCATCACTTCCCGATCTTCAGCCTGGCCGTGTCATCATCTCCTCTAGCTCGCCACGCCTGCAGCCGTATTCGTCCACGATGGGCTCTTTCGGACGAATAATTCGACCAGGAACCTATCTGACACTCATTCAACCGCTGCGACATATGGCACCATCACGTCTGGAAAGGGACTATAGACTCTACGGCGACTCCATAGCCAGATTCAGCCCTCTCTGCTCCATGTCTTCGCTACGCAATCCATCGCCGGTGTGATCTTCTCTTGTATGCTGTTTGTTTCCGCTCGCACGTCCCTCCCCTCTCCCACACAATCGCTAGGTACCTTCACTCGCTAGGTCACGCAGAGACCGTCTTCGCGCCGCAATGTTCTCCTCCAGAAATCACCAAGAGGGCGACCTCACCGTATTGACACCAGCAAGAGGCAGCTCGACGCCTTCAGAGACAACGCTATGCAGCGACAGGCCATCAAAAAGTCCCATGCGGCGCACATTTCGTTCGATCAGAGCACACTGGCTCGCCTTCTCGGACTGGCTCATCGGCTGGACACCTCTCATTTTAGTCGCCTGCTACTGGGCGGTCTGCACCGCCATCTTCTGCATGTGTTCCGACCAGGCCGTTGAGGTCTTCTATTTCTTCTACATGATTGTCAATCTCTACATTGCGCTTTGCACAGCCATAGAATCCTTCCTCGGAATGTCACCAGTTCGCAACGCTCGGAAGGCCGCGATCAAAGTCGACCAAGGGGGCGGCAAATTCCCCACTAGCGAAGAAAAGCTTCCCGTCATGGACATGGTCATGGTGGCATACCTGCCTAATGAGAAGGACATTGTGGTTGGGCAAATCATGTACGCGCTGGAAGAGCTAGTATATCCGGCGGACAAGCTTCGGATCAATCTTGTCTACAACACGCCCACGCCAATCGAACCGCTCGAGACGCAGCTTCGACAGCTTGCGGCAGAATACTCCCAACTCAATGTCATCAGAGTGCCAAGCTCAAAGTCAAAGGCGGACAACCTCAACCACTTCTTCAGCCTACCTCCGACTGGAGCCGATTTCACGGGCATCTTCGATACCGACCACATGCCCCATCCGTACAACGTGCGCTGGGCAGCCGAGCGCTTCGTTCAAGAAAAGCAGCGTGTCGATATTGTCCAAGGCCGCTGCGTCGTATACAACACTTCCGAATCCTTTCTGTCCAAGATGATCGTAAGCCGAAACGACAGAAAAAGCTACGGCGCAGAAATCACAAGCTAACGTCCCGTATCAGGCTATCGAGTTCGACAAGATTTACGCCATTGCCCACCCAGGCCGAAGCCGCATGTTCAGTTTCGGCCTCTTCTGCGGCAGCAACGGCTGGTGGCGCTCAGACATCATCCGCAACATCCGTATGAACGGCGAGATGCTCACCGAAGACATCGACTCCGCTCTACGCGCCTATGGTGACGGCCGGCGCGCCGTCCACGACATGAATGTCATCTCATACGAGCTCGCGCCGACAACCTTCTCGGCCTTTTGGAAACAGCGTATGCGCTGGACGCAGGGCTGGACGCAGGCCTCCATCAAACACGCCTCGCTCATCTGGACAAACCCGCTAGAAGGCAAGCGCAACAAGCAGGAACGCATGGGTCTTACATCGCTCCTTTTCGTCCGCGAGCTGTCGTATTACCTGGTCAGCCAGCATACGTGCCTGCTTCTCTCCTTCATCATCGTCGGCTGGCCGGATGACGTCTCCAGCTTCGTCAAGCTCATCTTCTTCCGCTATCCGATGGCCGAGTGGTTCCTGTTCACGACGATCGCGGCGCTTCTTGCGACGTTGTGGTTTACGGATCGTGTGCGGAGTGAATTTACGAGCTGGAGGAGTATGCTGCTGTTTTCTCTTATTTATACGCCGTATTTGATTTTGCAATCGACCATGGGGCTGTATGGGCATGCGAGGGAGTTGGTGAAGTATTCGTCTTGGAACCCGACGGCGAGGAAATGAGGTGGTTTTGAACGCATACATACAACATGTTGGAAGGGAGAAATTAATAGACATTGGCCGTAGCATGGGTCATCAGTGTAGATCTGCTCGACTTTACTCATTGATCGCGCTAGTGATGGCGTAGCGCATCACACAGCACGACGTCGTCTGCAATCTTTCCACACTTCTGCGTGCGAAATGTAGGAGTCAGCACTCAAGTCAGGTTGCCTTTGACAAGTCTGACATGTATGGAACAAAGCGTGGATGGTCTCCTGGTCTACGCTTCCGGCTGCGCCGTCTAGTCAAGACGTCTTCGGAGTGCTCCACTATGTTTTGCTTGGCCTGTAGATTCTTTATTGCCCACACACGCCGACTAGACCTCTCAGTGGTATTGGCAATTCGACGACCACCTCCTCCTCCGTAAGATGAAGTACCTCTCTAACGTGCTCTAGTAAGTTTAATTTGGCCTCAAGCAAGTTTTCCTCTGCTAGCACCGTGCGGTGGCGTGGCGTTCTTGACGTTTCTGTCAGCCTGAGGGCGGCTGCCAAGGAGACACGACGTTCTCATCTGGCTTGTTGCCGAGTTCGCTAATAAAGCCATCCTCGTGGCCAAATCGAAGTTCGCTTAGCTTAAATCCATTTGTCTTCATGTTGTCGATAACGCCCAAAGACCACGGCTGAATGCAGTTGCGCTGCAGACTGTTGCCGTACTGGTCGGGTTGTATCCACAAGATGTATCCAGTACACATCGCCTCAGCATCAGCTACGTAGAAGGGCGTGTGGGAGCTTGCCTCCGAATCTTTAGCATCGCCTAGGTCAGGGAAGAGGTCACGCTGCACTTGCTCCGACTCGTAGGCTTCTTTCAAGGTTGCGTAATACGGCTTCTCCGCAACTAGAAGCCACGGCACGAATGCAAAGATGCCGCCCTCGTACTCGGTGTTGTCAATAGCATATCGACGAGCGTCGTTTAGTAAGGTATGTTGTCGAGACTTCCGAGGGGCACGGTGATATCGTCGTCGAAGCCGCTCAGCAGCTGTTCATGCCGCTCATCTGTTCCCAGACTGTAGTCTGTTCGCACCCAAATAGGCTGAGTGTTCCTGTGGATGCGCCGCTCCTGCCCGGTCAGAAGAGCTTTTGGCACGTCTTCCACGGAACGAGAAAGACTCTGGCTGTCGATCTCGCGTGCTCCAAGCATCAGTATTCGCTGCGCGCCCCGGTGCGACGTGTGCTCTTCTTCAACTCACACGTCGACCCTTGTGGCCTAGCCGAGCAAATTTGGTGCCGAGATGGATGTGTTGCTGCCGCTCAGACTCGGTTGACGAGCTGTCCCACTTGTCCTGAACAGCCGTTTCGGATTAGCTGACGCGCTGAGTTTTCCTCCTGATGGAGGCGCACCCACCAGTACGTACCAGTCAAAAGGCAGACTGAGAAAGGAGATTGCCTCGTCTACGTCCATGGCTGGAATAGACGACTTCGGTCAAAAAGGATACACGATGACAGCGAAGCTAACATTTAAGGAAAACGCCAAACTTGGGACTACAGCTGGGTATTGAGCCTCTGATGGTGGGAGGTTAGTATCTACCGAATCTGGAACAGCTGGACAGCGTCCAATGACATCGAGAGGGGCCGGAGGAGCCGCTACTTCCTAAAGCGGATTAGCGTGCTCCGTACCTCAAGCAATGTGCCAGAGGCTGAATAAGATGGTGGTGAATCTTCAATGACCCCCCTGGAAATCTACGATTGCTTGCAGAGATACACTCCACCATGGTTCATGCTGTTGTTACACTATCTGCTGCGTGTGGTGGTTATCACGACCGAAGTTACTCGCCTGTATGCTTAGGTGGCTACGCCTTCGTCTACCAACGACTCCGATCCGTCCGATACCCTACGATACCGTTATGAGGCTGCGTGATTCGGCTGAAGCTCACCCGTACTACCTCAATTCGTGGCATTTATGAAGGCTTGTACTGTCCAAGATCAACGGATTATGAGATGGACAGTTTTCATCCCCAAGTTTGTGGTGAACGTCACGGGTACAATTTAGCCGCTTTACTGCTGTCAACATGGCGTCTACCTCTCCTCCTTTTTCCCTTCTCCTTCTCCTGCAGCGTTTGGGCTGCGTCGCGGTCAGACATCATCTTCGTCTTGACCGACAGCCAAAAATTGCACATGGACTTCTTCGTGGTCATGGAAGGGATCACTGAGTGACCCTTTCACCAAGCATTGTGTTCACGTCTCGCTCGACTGGCCCAGCCGCGGGGGAGTGAGGTCGAGGAAGTGCTACACCCGCCGAAAGAGCAATCTGTATAGAGAAAGGAATCAGCGTCCGCCTTGGAGACGTATCAAGGGTTTGGTCTTACGCGATGAGTAGGTTGTTGGCAATCAGACGACGGCGTCTGACAGACCGTCAGGACAAGTGAAAGGGAAGCTGAGGGTCTTGAAGAGGACCACTAGCAGGGAACGACCGGGACCGAGGAGAGTGAGGTATTTGATGAAGGGCCTGTGTTTGAGGAGTGGGAGGCTTGGTTTTGAGTCACAAGAAGCGCTGACCGACCTGATCCTCTAGTCGGATCCCGCAGCGGTCTTTTGTTCCAAGAAGGTCGGAGGGTTCCTGCCTGCCTATCCACCTCTCTGCCGATCTCTCAATCGAAGCTAATAAGAATACCTGAACCGCGGGTTCTCAAAATCCGTCAAATCCTCCACCACCACTCTCCCATCCGCCTCGCCTGGACCCACTACGTCTCCCTGCGCTTTATCTCTCCTACGATTCCTCGCAATCAACAATGTCCTCGAGGCCACCGCTAAACCAACTTGGCCTCAAGCACAAGCCATACAGACCTTACACCCCGTTTCGTAAACCGGCGCCTCAGCCGCCAAGAACGCATGCGGCCCGATGATATTCCCTGCACAGTAACCCAAGAACACAAAAGCAGTTGCCGTTACCCGCTTCGTGTAGCCGCCGACGTTGGTGGCGGGGAGCTGGAGCGCAAGAACGAGACTCGCGACGTAGGAGCCGATGATGTAGTAGCTTACGAGAAGGCCTTTGGTGTTGGAGGGTGTGTGCGGGAGCTGCCAGAAGAGGGCTGTGCCCGCGATGGTTGGGAGGAGGTAGAGGATCATGATTAGGGTGCGGATATTTTTGAATTTGCTTGCGAGGACTGCGAGTGGAAGGTAAGTAATCTTCAGTCATGATGGACAGGGCTGATGAGCTTACACGGGCCGGTAAAGACGAAGAAGACCTGCAAAGCTCCCTGGGGGATACCGTAGGCGGTCGTTAGGAGGGCGTCGCCACCGCTGAGACCTTTGACGATGAGTTTACCGAAGTTGGCGATGCCACCGTTGACGGTCTCGTTGAGCAAGACGAAGAAGAAGAGAATCCAGCATTGAGGGTCCAACAAAGCTTCTCTGACCTGAGAAAGCTTGATGACGGGGTTATAGATGCCCGTCTGATTCTGCTGCGTGCGGGCGATGAGCAGGGCTTTCTCCTCGGGCGTGAAGCGTTTGGCTGTCATGATGTTGTTGGGGAGGTAGTAGAGAAGGATAACGCCCCCTGGATCATGGCCGTCAATCAAGCGCTTCTGTCGGGGCAGAGAGAGGGAGCAGGGAGAGAGAGAGAGAAAGCAAAGAACGTACACACAACAGTAACTCCTCCACAAAGGATAAAGATCGCCCTCCAAACCGCGAACCCCTGCTCCTGGCCAACAGCGTAGAAAAGAATCCCTCCTACCGAGCTTCCCACGCCATTAAAGCAATAGAACATGCCCGCCCTCGCCGGCTGCTCTTTACGTGTGTAGAACTGCCCAACAAACAGCATAAACGTCGGAGTCACGAGCGCTTCGCAGCAGCCAAGGAAGAAACGGCAGACTGCGAGACCGGCGAAGTTCTGACACGCGGCTGTGAGCATTAGGAGGGCGCCCCAGGCTAGGACAAAGAGGGAGACGACGCGCGCGGTGGGGAAGTGTTGGGCGAGGTAGGAGGCAGGCCATTCGGAGACGAGGTAGCCGAAGTAAAAGCTGCAAGCAAACGTCAGCGGGAGTTTGAACAGTTTGCTCATAACAGAGATGTAAACCACGCTGTCAACCACAACGGGCGAGAACACTCACATAGAAGCCAACCAAGAATACTGCCCCTTTGTCGTCCCTGTCGACTCGAACAAATCGAACACGGCGCTGTAAGACAACGTCTGCTTGTCGATGTACTGCAGCATGTACGTCCCACAGAGTAGAGGCATGAGTACCCAATCGACTCTGCGCCGAATCTTCTTCTGCGCTTGTTCATCTTGCAGCAACGTTTGTAGATCTGATTGGGTGAAGTTATGTTCGTGTAGGAACAGGGCGGCTTGGTCGAGGTTGTGGACTTCACCGGCTCTAAGATCGATGTCGTTTGGGTTTGTGGGTCGTGAGTAGTCTGTTTCTTTGATCTGGGTTTCCGGGATGGGTTTCTCGTCATTTTCGTCGGCGTGGGCAACTGCGGAGCGTTGTTGCTTTTCGGGCTCGTTGGCCATTGTTGACGCTGCGGTATTGCGGGTGCAGAAGCCACAACATCCAATCCGTGAACGAGCGAACGAGATGCGTCGTTCAAACTATAACGACGTAGTAAAACACCATCATCACATTTATCAACCACCGAGCATTTAAGCTCGCCGCGCTCTTTGATAGGCTCAGCGCTTGCCTGAAACCGAACTCAATGCAGGCGGCCGCCTCTCCCGAGGGCGGGCAACGCACATGAATCTCCACTAACAATCAAGGGGCAGATCTATATTTCGTACCTGGCATCATCAGTAGAGAGGTTTCATCAGCCTTACGAGCCATCCTTGGCCGAAGCAGCGGCGAACCACGAAAGTGTAAATCATCGCGACCTCACGCAGCAATGTCTTACCATCAACCTCTATCTTGAGGCAATGCAGCAGCGAACATAAGAGACGCAATTCCTCACAGTCTCCCACAGCGGTGCCCAGGAGAGACTTCCCAAGTCTCTGCAATAGACCCGCATCTTCACCCCAAGAAGCGGCGAGTACTTGGCAAAATTGAACAAAGCCAGTCGCCAACGAGATCTCAGAGCACTAATCAGTCTCTTTGACCAACCTCTCCCCTGCATCCACGATTTCACGATGGGCGCCCCAAAGGATGACCAACGACCGACCGTGACCCTCCCCCAAGGAACCTACATCGGCAAAACTCTCACGGACCCCAAACACCCATCCCCAATCGAAGCCTGGCTCGGCATCCGCTACGCCCAACCTCCCATAGGAGAATTACGCTTCGCACGCCCTGTCGCCCTTGAACCCAGTACCGAAACCTTCGAAGCAATGGAATATGGGCATCGATGTCCAGGGAAACAGCTCCTGCAAGTCCCTGGAATTCCGGAGCCAAGCGAGGATTGTCTAACGCTTAATGTGTTCCGACAGCAGCAGCCGCGGCAGGGCGGAGGAACGGAGGGCAGGCTGCTGCCCGTCATGTTGTTTCTACACGGCGGAGCTTTCAACCGCGGGACCGCCGCAATGCACGACACTGCGTCCATGCTAGCCTGGTCTCCCGAGCCCTTTCTCGCAGTCTCCTGTAACTACCGGGTTGGTGCTCTGGGGTTCTTGAACAGCAGCTTGGCGGCGAAGCACGGGATCTTGAATCTAGGTCTGCATGACCAGAGACTCGTGATGGAGTGGGTAGCGGATAATGCGGTGGCGTTTGGAGGCGATCCGGGTAACGTGGTGTTAGTGGGGTTAAGCGCTGGGGCGCACAGTATAGGTCATCACATGATGAACGTTAACGAGCCGCGAGAGCTTTTTCATCGCGCTGTTGTGGAGTCGGGGGGCCCGACATCGAGGGTGGTGCATCCGTACAACAGTGCTTTGCATGAGCGGCAGTTTGCGGAGTTTCTGAGGGCGACGGGGTGTCCGGTGGGGTTGGTCGAGGAGGAGGTTTTGCCGTTCTTGCGCAAGTTGCCGGAGCAGACGATTGTGAGGGCGCAGGCGAAGGTGTTTGATGCGTATAACGCTTCGGTCAGATGGGCTTGGCAGCCTGTTATTGACGACGAGATTATTTCTCGCCGCCCGCTGGATGCGTGGAAGTCTGGGCGGTGGCATAAAATGCCGCTGTTGACAGGGTTCAATCATAACGAGGGCACGATGTATGTGCCGAAGAAGATGGAGAGAAGCGAGGAGTTTAGGGGTTTCTTTGCCGATTTGTTGCCGCAGATGACGACGGAGGAGCTGGGCCGGCTGGAGGCGCTGTATGCTGATCCTGCCGAGGACTCGGCGTCGCCTTATACGGAAACGCGCGATGCGAAGTACGGGCTTGGAGCGCAGTACAAGCGGGTTGAAGCTGCGTATGGGCAGTATGCCTATGTCGCGCCTGTACGGCAGACGGCACAGCTCGGTGGGAGGGATGCAGGTCAGCCTCCCATCTACCTCTACCACTGGCGGGTCAATTCGTCATTAGTGGGTGGAGCAAACCATGGCGATCAAATGTGGTATGAGACGATGAGCGAGAAGGTGCGGAAGACGTCGCCGACACAGGATGAGATTGCAAGAGCGTTTCACGGGTACGTCTGTAGTTTTGCTGTGAGTGGGGATCCCAATAAGATACCTGCGGCATCTGAGAAGAAGCGGGAAGAGTGGAAGGCGTTTGACGACCAAGACGGTAACGGTGGCAAAACAATGGTGTTTGGCGAGGGGAATGATGAAAGGGCTGGTGGTCAAAGTGCTGGTATCGCGACGCAATGTGTGCTGGATACCTGGGCGCAGGAGGAGACAAAGTTCTGGTGGGAGCAGAGCGAGCGGTTTGAGGATTGATCCTACCTATACCTATACCTACCTAGGCAGGGACGGCAAGGGCTATAGGACAGACATCTGTCTCACGCGGGCCATATAGATATGTATATATGTATATATATATATATATGTGTGTGTGTGTGTGTATACATCGAGGCATTGCGACCAACATAGGGAGGTCAGGTTACGTTAGTCAGTCGTCTAAGTTAGCCTGCGCTACTTTATTGATTGGAGCCCCTGTCAGTGATGAGTGAAAAGGACAGAACTTCCAAGGTAAAGATGTTACCTTACCTACCGGTACCTTGAGTTGACCGGATGAACGACAAGCCGTAATGTATCTGAAGGTGTCGGAGATATCGGCGACGATGTATGCGCTAGTCCCGAAAGAGAAATCTCTGGAGTCACCGTTCGAGCAGACGGGACGGAAACGTGAACTTCACGTCTTGATGACTGTGCATTCCTCGCTCGTCGTCGCTCGTGAATCGCCCACCAGAAGACACGACGTCCGCCGGACCACGTTGGACTGGACTAGCCACGATGCCGTCGCCGGCCCTGATAGACCATTCCCCGTACCATCCATCCCCGGCGCCACCGATTCCTACAGCGAACAACTTGATACTGATCGACAATTACGACTCCTTCACCTGGAATGTCTACCAGTATCTGGTGCTCGAGGGTGCAACAGTCACGGTATACCGTAATGACCAGATCACGCTGGATGAGCTCATTGCCAAGAAGCCTACCCAGCTCGTCGTCTCGCCCGGACCCGGCCACCCGGAGACGGACTCAGGTGTGAGCAAAGCCGCCATTGAACATTTCTCCGGCAAAGTGCCAGTGCTCGGTGTGTGTATGGGTGAGCAATGCATCTATTCCGTCTTCGGCGGGCATGTGGAGCAGACTGGCGAGATTTTGCACGGCAAAACCTCGCCCCTGCGACATGACGGCAAGGGAGTGTATGCTGGCTTGCCTCAGGATCTGCCGGTGACGCGGTACCATTCTCTGGCCGGTACGCACCCGACTTTGCCGGAGTGCCTGGAAGTTAGCAGTTGGATCGCGACTGGGCCGGACGGCGGAAAGGGAGTCATTATGGGCGTGCGGCACAAGGAGTTCTTGGTCGAGGGCGTGCAGTTCCATCCTGAAAGCATCTTGACTGAGCAAGGCAGAGGAATGATAAAGAACTTTCTACTGGCGCGAGGGGGCACGTGGGCGGAGAACGAGAGGCTGCAGAGGGAACAGAAGCCGGCCGAGAATGGTGTCCCAGCCCAGACAAACGGCGCTGCTACGGGAGGAGTGAAAGGCGGTAAGGAATCGATACTGGAGCGTATCTACGCGCATCGCCGCGCAGCAGTGGCGACTCAGAAGGAGATACCCTCTCAACGCCCGGAAGACCTCCAGGCCCTCTACGACCTTGACCTTTCGCCACCGCTCATCTCTTTCTCCGACCGCCTGCGCCAGTCACCGTACAAGCTCAGCTTGATGGCCGAGATCAAGCGCGCGAGTCCTAGTAAAGGCATCATCTCCCTGTCCGCGTGCGCACCCGCTCAAGCACGCACGTATGCTTTGGCTGGCGCAAGTGTAATATCTGTGCTCACGGAGCCGGAATGGTTCAAGGGATCCATTGACGACTTGAGAGCTGTACGTAGGGCTTTGGACGGCATGAGCGATCGGCCAGCTGTCTTGCGGAAAGAGTTTGTATTTGAGGAGTATCAGATCCTAGAGGCGCGGCTCGCCGGTGCAGATACGGTGCTGCTCATCGTCAAGATGCTCGATCAGACTACGCTCGAGAGACTGTACAAATACTCTCAATCGCTAGGTATGGAGCCATTGGTAGAGGTGAACACGGTGGAGGAGATGGAAGTAGCGGTAAAGCTCGGTAGCAAGGTGATTGGTGTCAACAATCGCAACCTCACGACCTTCGACGTCGACATGGAGACGACCACCAGGCTCATGCAAATGGTTCCTAACGATACAGTGCTCTGCGCATTGAGCGGAATCGCTGGACCACAAGACGTGAAGCCGTATCAAGAAAACGGGGTCGGTGCTGTGCTAGTCGGCGAAGCTTTGATGAGAGCGAAGGACACAGCAAACTTCATCGCCGAGCTTCTCGGCGGCGGCGAAGCGGTCGTGAAGCCTAAGCAAAACAAAAAGCTCCTAGTCAAAATCTGCGGCACCAGAAGCGCCATCGCTGCGCAGACCGCCATCGAAGCCGGCGCTGATCTCATCGGCATGATTCTAGTCAAGGGCAGGAAGCGTTGCGTAGATACGGAAACGGCATTACAGATCAGCCAAACGGTACACACAACTCTTAAGCCCGTTGCCGACGCCAGCACACCCGCAGCCGGCATTCCTTCACCCGAACGAACGGCCCCCGAACCGACCGGTGCAGGCGCAAAAGCGCAGTCCTTCTTCCAACATACCTCTGAGCACTTCCTCCGCCACCCTACCAGCGCCCTTCTTGTCGGTGTCTTCCAAGACCAACCCCTGTCCTACATCCTCGAGCAAATCGATGTCCTAAGTCTCGATATCGTCCAGCTGCACGGCTCGGAGCCCCTGGAGTGGAGCGCCCATATTCCACGCCCGGTGCTTCGAGCTTTCAAGCCAGCTGATGCAGGGCTGAAAGCTACGGGCTACCATAGCATGCCGCTGCTGGACTCTGGCGCGGGGGGCACCGGTGAACGGCTTGCTAGCACGGCTGTCAAGGAGCTGTTGGTGAAGGATGAGGGGCTGAGGGTAGTGCTGGCGGGTGGCTTGGACGCGGGAAATGTCGCTAGTGTGATTCAAGGGCTTGGAGAGGTTGCCGGAGAAAGGGTAGTCGGCGTGGACGTGAGTTCGGGGGTTGAGGTCGAAGGCAGCCAAGATCTGGAGAAGATTAGGGCGTTTGTGAAGGCGGCGAGGAGTCTCGAAACCAAGTAGTGGGATGAGTTGGTGTCTCGGAGTGAGTGGAGCTCGAAACGCATCAACACTTCAGTTTGGCCACGTGAACCAAAGGTCACTTTTACTTTCACTTTCACTTTCACTTTCATGTGCTGCTGCTGCTTCTGCTCATCACCCTTTCGTAGGCTTGACCTCACTTTCTTACACACGCTAGCTGCGGCTCACCTGGCAGTCGCAGAAGCAACAGTATAAGTACCAAGCTTCTCTTCGTCAACTCCTCATCTACGCCACCTGACTCACAACTTTCAAAACACATCTGAGGCACATCTGAAGTCCAGCGACAATCCTTCCAGCCTCCCTTGCTTGCACCGTGACAAGAACAACAGCAGCAATAAGAAGCCAACCTCCCTACACCATCATCAAACTCACCGCCAACCCAAAAGCCCACACCAAGACAACATCAATACCAATACAATGCCCACCCATCTGAAAAACACCCACATCACCTTCATCCACCCCCTCAACATCCCCGCCCCGCCCTCCAAGCCCTGGACCATAGACCAAGTGACCAAATGGATTCAGGCCGCCGGCGGCAAAGCCAGTCCCGGCAAATTCATCGAGGGCGAAACAACGCACGTCGTGTGTTCAGAGCAAGCATGGCAGGGACGCCATCACGTGGTGAAGGCTGCCCTGGCGGCGAACGAGAAGAACGCAGATGGTGATGAGGGGAGCGGAAGGGTTGCTGTGAAGATTGTGAGGGCCGAGTGGTTGGAAGTCGCGCTTGATGACGGGCGGAAGCCTGCTGAAGGTGGGTATTTGTGGGAGCGTCTGGGCAAAGGGAAAGGTAAGGGGAAGGTTGGTGAGGCAGGGAGTGGTATTGGGGGTGCGAGGATGGGGAGGAGTACGCAGGGGATGATGGCCGAGGTGCTTGAGGATGCCACGGCGCCTTTTATCTCTGCCGAGGAGCGCGCGAAGTTGGACGCGCGGGCTAGGGAGGGGAAAGCTGCGGCGGAGCGCGAGAGACTTGAGGCTGAAGCGCAGAGACGGAGGGAGAAAGAGGGTGCGGCGGTGTTGAGACGGCAGGCGAAAAGGGCGAGGAATGAGATTTTCTCTGGTACGGATTTTCTTCCTTCCCCCTTTGTCTCTCGGAGATGCCCTCCTTCAGTAAAATGTGAAGCTTGCTAACGGAAAGGACCCAGACCACCACCACATCTACACAGACGCCACAGGTTTCAAACACGACGTCCTGCTCACCAAAGTGGATACGCGCCAGAACCGGAACGAGCGGTACGCTCTCACCGTAAGCCCCCTTCCCCCTTTCCCCCCATTTTCTTCCAAGAAGAGTCTCAAGGACGACCTGATTCTGAACTCATCCCGAAGCTCCAGATCTACGAATCCAACGCCCCGCCCCACACCTACGCTACAAACCTCCACTTCGCCGGTACCAACCGCCTGCCTAGCAACAATGTCCTCGCGGCTATCGGCTGCAACTTCGTGACAGCTTTCCGAGCCTTCAGGAAAGTTTTCCTGGAGAAGACGGGGGTGGATTGGAACGATAGGGTTGGATTTGCATTTGAGAGGGCTCGGAAGGGTAAACATGGTGCGAGTGGTGACGGTGGAAGGGAAGGGAAGTTCGACGAGGTTTTGAAGAAGATCGAGGAGTGCGCGTTTGAGGAAAACAAGTTCAGTTATTTCCCACCTACATATGGGCCGAGGGGTGTGTTGCCTGAGGGGGTCAAGCAGAAGTTTCCGGAGGTAGGCCCAGCGGCTAGAGAGAGGGCTGGCGGTGGGGTGGGGGAGGAGGATGAAGAGGAGTTGTGGATGAGAGGACCTGAGAGTCCTCGGGTGGGGAATGGAGAGAATGTTGGAGGTGACTTTGTTACGGGCGCTGAGGTGGAGGGGAATCCAGATTTTGAGCAGTTCATGTCTGGGGCTTTGGCTTCTGCTGGGGAGGGTGGAGAGGGGGGAGACGGTGGGGGTACCACCGCCGCGCCCGCCACCCCCGCCGCCTTCACGGACAACAACGACAACTATGTCGATGAGCCGGCGATGCCATATACCGAGTATCCCTTCGGTGATCTGCTCAACGACGGGCAATTCCGGTTTGACGACCTCCAAGCTGAAGCCGGCTTCCCAGCACCAGAAGAAGCACAGGAAACTCCCACTGGATTCAATTTTCCAGTAGCAGATGGGGACGGGCAAATGTTTGAAGACCCAGAAACTCAAGCCAGTTTCCCAGCGGCTGAAAAGGCGCAGGAAATGCCTCCTGGGTTCGTTCTTCCAGTGGCAGATGAGGATGGCCAGGACTTCGAAGACTCCGACTTGTCGATGCGAGGGTTTGATATCGAGCACGAGGCTGGCGATCGGGTTGGAAGGCTGCAATCGCCGACCCTCACGCCGGAACGGGACCGCGAGCTTCCAGTCCCTGCCCCTGCTTCGGGAGTAGCGGGCGACGGAGGGAGTTTTGGCGAGACACAGGCGGCGATTTTGGCCCGCAGGGAGCTGAAGGCGTTTATGAATGGTGGGAATGTTGAGACTCGTGAGATGATGGAGTCGGTGCTGGGAAAGCGTAAGAGTGACGCGGATGGCTTGGGAGAGCTGGGGATGAGGAAGAGGCGGGCGGAGTCGGTGGGTAGGGAGACCTACGGTGAGGGCGTGAGCGAGGCGAATGAAGGGGTTATGGGGATCGAAGGGGAGGGTCATGGGTTGGGAGATGATGGGAGCTGGACATTTGGGGACGAGGAGGCCGACGGGTAGAGACCGATCAGCGGCGGACCATGAGAAGCTCTTCTGAGGCCTCACTGTGTGGGAGCGGCCAAGGGAGCGTGACAGCCCACCGCGTATCATCAGCCCTCTCCGGTATAAGATGACGATCAACACTCCGTCCCACTTGGGCTTGTGTGGTAGGCATCTGTGTGAAAAATAGCCATGTCCATAACCATTGCTATAAGCTGACACCACCCGGTCCCATAAATCCTCTCTTACACTGTGCGAAGCGCGCCTAGTTACTCCTCTCTCCTCCCTTCTGCGCCCGCAGCTCGTCCATCTTCTTCACCCTCACCTTGAACTCCTCGTACTGACACTTCTCGTAACCATGTCTCTCATCCTAACGCCCCCAGTATCAGCATTAGCAATCGTTCGTCTCCCCGGAAAAAAATTGCTAAAGCTCCCAGATAGTCTGACTGCTCTGAAGTTCAAAGAGGACATACGTTGCAGCGCCATGGCAGGTAGTAGTTCTGATAGCGGCAGGTATTGAGGGGAATGAGGAGGTGGGCGCAGGTGTCGCGGTATTGTATCGGGAGCTTGGCGGCGGACATCTCTTCGCGCGTGGCTTCTGTACACACCCGGCGTATCAGCACATATCCTACCCAGACATGACCGCCCACTCTCTCGCTGTATCGTCTGGTCTTCCGCTGTCTCCGCGCGGCTCTTTCTGATGTCTGCCGGGGGAGGGGGGGGGGACTGTTGACGCACGTGTGTGGGGCCCGCCCTCGCCGACTCCGACGGCGTCTTTTACCGTGTCCATGACGGCCATGATGGTGTATTTTGCTGGGCGTTCTCCGTCCGGCGCAAACACTCAATCAACTACTTCGACTCGCTACAGTGGTGGAAGTCGCGCATTGGAGGTAGCGCGGGCTTCGGCTGCCGGGACGACCCGGCCTCGGATGCTGATGTAATCATCTAATCCGTGCCCGGAAGTCTGCCGCACCTCGACTTCAGACGGCCCCAATGACCAGATCGCTCAGAACCAACCGCCGCGAAAAGGACGGCGAGCACTGGCATCCTCAATGTTGTGGAGGGCGTCTGGAGTATGGCGAGTCAGACGTCGAGTCGCATCGGCTGGCCGATACCAGCTCGCAGTGCGAAGGTCTTACGCAGATGACGGTGTCTTGAGTAACGCCAACCTTAGCAGCCAGCAGTTTCCAGGCCGGAAAGCGCTACTCGGCACGGTGCTCACCGACGATGCCCAAAAGACGAGCATCGACGACTTGGTGGACCACATCCCGCTGCAAAGGGTACCTGATCAGGAAGACACCAAAAAAGGGCCTGCCTTGCTAGCTCTCCTCCTCACCCCAAGCTACGGCTCTCATGCCTTAACTGCAGACCTCGCCCTGAAGTTGCTTCGCCGATTTCACGGCGAAAATGGTTCCAGCCTGGGGAAATCTTTGGATGTCATTGCCGCCGTCGTGGACCGAGTGCCATCACCAAAGAACATGCGTGCAGGCCACGAAGGACTGGCCTACATGTTCCAAAGGAACCCGAGCCCCCTTTCGGTCGCCTCTCAGACGCCACTAAGGCCGTCGGCGCAGAAGCCAGGATCAATATCCTTCGAGCTGCCTCCCAACACCCGGGACTCGTCCGAACACTTAAACCTGAGATCCTCCTCTTTCACAATTCAGCTTCCTCTGGCGCAGACAATCTTTTCCACAGGGATAGTGTCAACTTTGCTACACAGCCATTTGATACCCGAGGATGAAAATCTCAGTCTGCAGAGCCAGCGGCACCTGGAAACTCAAACGCTTCGCCTTCCCTTGATCGCCGGACACCGCGTGTTGACCAGCAGCATGCCGCTGACTCCACTTACGCCTTTCCGCATGATACGCAATCACATGGGCAACATCGTCCGCTCTCTCTCCTCCGCGACCGCCTTGGAAGAGGTTGGACGGTGGGCTAAAGGCGAGACTCAAAGCTCCCCTACGCAAACCGCATCTCAAGAGCTTGAAGCTGCTGTCACATCCTACTTCCAAAGCAAGGATATCTCTCCCGAACCCGTTAACGTCTGGGCGCTTGTAGGCCCGGATATCTTCAAGAAAATTCCAGGCGAAGATAGGAAATTGCAGGTACGGATGCAAAGTTTGACAGCAGAACAAATATCTATGATATGGCGTGGCGAGGACCCCGCGTGGGCTGACACTATAAGACATTACGTCTTGCGCGCTTTCCATGATCGTGGCGCCAGACTAATCAAAGTGCTCTCGGGTGGAGGCGGCTGGGGCAAGAAGGCTGGTTTGCTAAGTTTAGACCCTGACTCCATCTACAGTAGCCGAGAGCTTCGGGCAGAACGTGGTTGGGAGTTTGACTTTGATGGCAAGAATGAGAATGACGAGGACGCAGTGTCAAAGCAGAAGAAGCAGGCGCTTGGACAGGTCGTCAACGAGGGCGAGTGCATAATGTTCTTTCTTGGTCCGATGGAAGCTAAGGATTCTCATGATGCACGAATGGGCCAGTTCCTGGGGGATGCCGATGCCGCCGTTTGCTTCGGTGCGCTACCGTCTTCAATCGATGCTGCGCCAACGCCTGCTGTATCTTCCGAAGGTGATGCGGATGGAACAAGGGTGACGTTCGAGCCTGGCCTCTTCGGCGCGCTTTCAGAAGGCGGCATGGCTCTGACGGCGACACCCCCAGGTAAGGCCGCCACGTCGCAGTCCAAGTTCGATGTGCCATACTGCTATGTATCTGTCACCGAAAAAGACGAGCACGGTAATATTCGGGCCGAAAAGGCTGCACTTTCGAAGGCGCGGAAGGAGAAACATAAGCGACGGAGCGAGGCGACACGTGCCAAGGTTCGGGCCAAAAAGGCTGCAGCTTTGGGGGCGCGGGATGAGGAGCATAAACAAAATGGGGATACGGCAGACGATGGACAAGAGACTTTGCCAGGCGGCATCGGCAAAGTGCGAAAAATTCCGACCAATGATCCGGAGGAAAATCTTGCGTTGACCGATTCAATGAGACCTCACTTCAAGCGTTTACGCCTTTCACAGGGGGACAAGTGACTCTCCGCCGACGCCGTCGAAGCGCTCTTCTCCGGCACGAAAGCGCGGCTACCATCACTCGGCGGGTTTGAAGTGCCGCAGGCCGACGTCCAGCAGATGACAGAGCGTTACGCTCAGATCAAGTCCCAGCGCCAGCGAATGCTCGAGCGAGCGTCGGGACCCCCGATGAAGCCGCTGTCTTGGCGCGTGGATCAAAGACGCTCAGCTCTTGGCGCTGTTGACTGGGCCGGCCTGAACAAAGATGAGCAGCGTGGGTGCTGGCTGCGCATAACAGAGGAGTTCCTACGACGGTGCACGACTGACGTTAATGCCGAAACTGAATCGGTTTCTGAGACGAGAGAGACCTCGACCGCCACCATGACGTCCCAACCACCAGTCCGCCGCGAACGTGACCTGCCCGAGCGCGAGCCGTACGATACGAAGCGTTTCCGTCCCGTCCGCAAGGTTTTAGGACGCTTAGAGATAAGGGTGAATAGAAGCGCTTACCCCTTGTATGAGGCGCGGCAGAAGCAGCAATTTATGCGTCGTGAGTCCCAGCGAATTGCAGTGAGTCGAGCAAGAGCGCGGTATACGGACGTAGAGTCTCAGGAGCACGTCTGGGAGATTATGCAGAAGTCTGGCCGGGTCCCAGAAGATGAAAGAGATGACGCTCAGCAGTCGAATAGAGATGGGCCGGTGGACCCTAGCTTTGTCCAGGATGTGGAAGATTACGTGCGAGGGCGGGGTTGAAGCTGTACAAACTACAAAGTAGATCTGTAAGAATAGCACTGTCACCTATACACGCGCGTTTATAATAGCTTGCATTTGATCTTCGCTGGCACCTTGTAAGTCACGTGCAAGCTACTCAAGACGCCTCGGCTTAAATACCCGCGGTTATGCTTCTCCCCCAGCTTACTCCATCAATGGCTCCTCTAATCGTACCCCATCGCTCATAAACGCGGATATGGAATCCGTTTCTTCGCCGCCGATGCGATCTGTTCGTCCAACCCAAACAGGCTGTCTCGTAGCCGGATCAGACGTCAGGACAGTAAGGACGGATGACATCGATCTGGACGAAAGACAACAAGACCTATACCCTCTTCGGCACGACTCTCAGCATGCCACCACCTAGCACCGGTAGGCCTCGAGTCCTACTTTTCGACATCGGCGGAGTCTGCGTATGTGATCACTCCCTCCCCTGCCCCTTCCCAAGCCCTGTATCACCTCCCCCAGCTAACCCACACTCAAACCCCCAGGTCGTCTCCCCCTTCCAAGCTATCCTCGACTACGAGAAATCCAAAAACATCCCGCCAGGCTGGATAAACCACTCCATCGCCGCCAGCAACCCTTCGGGCGCCTGGCCGCGCCTCGAACGCGGCGAGATCCCCTGCGACCAGCACTTCTTCCACGCCTTCCACGCCGACCTCACCAACGAATCCCGCTGGCGCACCTACTACGCCAAACACCTCTCGGCCACGCGCCGCGAAAGACTCAGCGATGCCGCAGAAGAAGCCGCTTATCAAGTCCCCCCCGTGCCGGACATTGACGCAGAGTGGTTGTATTGGGAGATGATGCGGATAGCGCGGACGCCGGACCCGGATATGTACCCTGCGCTGCAGCGACTACGGCAGGAAGCGGATCAGAGTGGAGGCAAATTGATTATCGCCGCTCTGAGCAATACGTCGATATTCCCTGTGGGGCATCCTTATACGGATGAGACGACGAGTGAGGGGAGGCAGAATAAGGAGTTGAGGGGTTTGTTTGATGTGTTTATTTCTTCCGCGCACGTGGGGATGCGGAAGCCGGATGTGGAGATTTATCGGTATGCGATTACGAGGGTGCATGAGTTTGTGAAGACGAAGTTTGGCGGGGAAGGGGTGAAGGTGGGGGATTTTGTGTTCTTGGATGATATTGGTGGGAATTTGAGGACTGCGAGGGGGTTGGGGATGGGGACGATTAAGGTGCAGTTGGAGAGTGTGGGTAAGGCGGTGGAGGAGTTGGAGAGGGTGACGGGATTGGAGTTGAGGGGAACGGGAAGGGCTAGGTTGTAGGTTGTTGGTCCGTGAAGCTTGTTCGTTGTGCCATGTTTCTAGAGCGTAGATCTAGATTCGAGACGCTTCGTAACGTCGCTTGTACAGCTACGTACATTACCACTGTTCCTTGGTGAGCCTAGCAGCTACTACTTGTTCCTCCCGCCGTCATCTCCATCAGCACTCGCATACCGCCTCACCCACAAGACCTCATGGACCCCAGCAAGTCTTCCATTGGCCTCCATCTGGCCGTCAGCAAAGAGCCTTACTACTCATCTCGCCCGCGGCACGCCGTCGCACCGCTGCATTTCACCTCACGTCGCGCACCGCACCCAACATCTCGCAGTCTGGCCCAAGACTAGGGCGCCGGCAAGAGCATGCAAGTAGGAAACTCTAGGCCTCCTACACATCCCAGGCTTCCACCTCCAAGTCCCTCCCTTCTCCGTTCGACATCATCAATGCACGCGCGGCGGTGGCGGAGCTAGGCGATCCACTACCGTCATGAATAATCCTGGTATATGCATCTCACGCCAGATGTCCGGCTGAAGACTGTGCGCATACATTTTCCGCGCGCCGTCGTCGCTGGAGTTCATTCCACAAAGCTCGATGCCAGATAGATGGTAAAGTATCAAAAGTCCGCGATGGACAGGACAGACGATCACTTCGGCATCCCAGCAGCGCTTGCGCTCGGCTTCGGGGTCGTCGTGATACCGGCGCCGCCAGAGGTAGCTTTAGGAAGTGCGATGGAGCCGGAGGTTGGGAAGTAGGCCCAGTAGGATAGGAAGGAGGATGTGGGAGGCATTGTTCCTGCGTCGAAAAGGCGGTGTGGTTGCTGGTGTCGGAAAGAGGGAGATGGGAGGATCCTGGTGTTTCTAATTGCTGAGGTGGGTGTACAGCATATGAAGAGGCGAGACGAGTGGAGCGATAGGAGAGACGCGGCGCCGGTGGGAAAAGTGCGGGGGGGAAGGGAGGTATGCGAGAGTTATATACCTCACTCGAGGTATCGTCGACACAGTACGTTACGTAGGTATCTTATAGAGGAACTCGGTGGATGTGACTCCGCTTGCTCCCCCCACCCTACAGGCGCTAAGGAGTATGGCGACATTACAGCTAGGATGCTTAGTCAAGCCACCTACGGCTCTACTGCGCGTGATGGACATGGATCAGGTAGGTCATCCACGTAGAACGTAGTACGTATATCTTACCCTATCTATGCCATGCAGATTACTAGTCCAATCTCGATCGTGCCGACGCCGGGAGACGGGTGTGGCGTCTGCGGCGTGATGATGCGCCTGACTGCTCGGCGGTACGCTAAGGATGTGCTCGAGCTCTGGAATGTGTAATTGCGCGCTTGCCCTTTACGGAAGCCTCGCCCTTGACTATACATGTAGACCAGGCGGTGAGGAACACACACATGCACTTCATCAAGCATTTACGCACGCATCGTATACCACGGAAAAGTGTGTATGTAAGAGGCTGTCTGTAACGCATGGAAGCTATGTAGGTATGCAGGGACGAGAGTGCGACCTGGCCATGCACAACCCAACACCTACCCAACTTTCTGCCTCATCCCACGAACATTAGGTGCAGACCCTCGAGCGTCCACCTGAACACTACTCACTCCATACTCGCACAGTCCATCTCCGGATCAAAACTCCCATCCTCATCCTCAGGAAACTCCCGCAACGTCTCATCCGCCCGCCACTCTCCGTTCCTAACCCGCTCGAAGAACTCCCTACTTGAGATGCAGAATTCACACTCACACGCCGACGGGTGTAGCAAGCTATCGCTGCCATCACTGTCCCCGCTGCTTTCGTCGTCGTCGTCGTCGTCCTCCTCCTCGCTGCTACTCTCGCTGCGGTCACCCTCCCTCCGTTCAGCGTCCTTGATCTCCGTACCCCCGTACAGCCCATTGGCTTCCTCGTGCTTGCAGAGCGAGCACTGACAGTCCGTGTCGAACCAACGCCGCAATGCCGTGCGGCGAGTCTCGAGCGGCTGGTCGCATGTGTACCCATTATACATCTGCCGGTACACGCAAGGGCCCCGATGGTCAGTAAAGGTGCACAGTAACACACGCTCACACAGACGCTCGCCTGCCATCTTGCTTGCGCACTTGCTCTCAACCGCTCTCACTCGCTCACGCTCGCTCGCTGCACGCTTACTCAAACGGGCAAAAGCAAGAACAGGAAGGGCAGGGGATAGGAGGACTTACAACAAACAACTGCTCTCCCTTCTTGACCGCCTTGATAGTATCCAGCTCCAACGTGGTCGTATCAGCATACTGCACATTCCACGTGACATTCGGGTCACAGCTATGATTGAACAGCGAGAACAGCGGGCTCACGCACTTATGCACAGGGTTGCTCCAGCTGTTATTCCTGAGGCGGCTCTCGAGCGTAAACACCACCCACGTATCGCAGTTGGCGTTGGCGAAGACGTCGATGCCGAATTGCTGCAGGCAGTGGATCGGGGTGACGATGTCGCCGTCGAAGGAGAATGTGGTCGCTTTGGTGGATGGATGGCTGGGCGTCAGGCGGGCGATGAGGGGGTGGTCGAGAGGGTGATCCTTGGTTGGGTCGGTGTCGCTGATGCAGGTGATGAGGGAACGGCAGCGAAGGAGGTTTTGCGCGGCGGAGCGACCGCTGCTGACGTCGCGGACCCAGCGAAGGTTTTGAGCCGCGGTTTCCGTCGCGAGATTGGGGTGCGTGGGATCCTGGCAGCCGAGTTTCGTGCTCGGCATGGCGTCGCTGGGGTGGGAGCCGGGCCCCATGCAGCCCCAGAGGCGGGTGTCGTCGGCCATGATGAGCTTTCCCTTGCGGATGTCACAGGCGGCGAAGACGCCGAGGACCTCACTGCTGCTCGAATTACCATCAGCGTCGACTGGGGTGCGGCCAAAAGCGTGGCGCTGGAGGATGCCGTAAGGACCGGCAGACTCGGCTTTGAGCTTGTCTCGCGCGCGGAGGTACTTGGCGCACTCCGTTTCCAACCATCTCGCGCTTTCCGCGAACTCTCCGTTGATCTTCTCGATCAGGTCATCGTCGCGCACGCGGTGCTTGGCGCTCAGCCAGGGGTAACCCTTTCTGACGTTGCGCCCATGCATATACTGCGGGAAGTAGTAGAGGTTGTCGATCACGAGCTGCTCCGCCTGGCTCGAAAGACGATCCAACCACCCCTTGACATCTGACTGCTCGTCTGTGGTGCCCGACTCATCGAGCACTTGAAAACCCGCGCCGAAGCCGAGACGCCAGCGAGGGTCTTCGATGGAGAGGTCAATCGCAGCGCCGCAAAGAAGGGAAGCTTTGTAGCCGTCGGCGACCGCGAGTTCCGGATAGCGGAGGCGCTGGAGGGTCTTGCCGCGCTCAACCCAATAGCTGGGATTGTAAGGCTGGCGGTAGATGCGCTCGGTTTGTGCGCCGAGAGTGGCAATCAGGCCGGGGAGCTCAGGCTCGAGATCTTTGTCGCGTGGATCGGGCGGCTTGGTAGGTTGCCAGTCCGCAGGATCGAAGGGGCGGTCCATGGTGATGGAGTCGAGGGTTGTCGATATGTAAGTTGGTGGTGGTGGTGTTGCAAGGAAGAGAAGCTGAGGTCTGTAGGGAAGCAATGTAATGTGTGTATGAGTGAAAGAAAGGGGGATGGATCGGTGTTGTGCAGCTTGGTGTTGTTGATGTGCAGCGAGCTTTTGTTTGTTCATTCGTGCATGCAATTCATTGTCTTTTCTCCCGGCATGTGCTCAAAATTCTGTACTTGCGGAAAAGTCCACGGATATTGGCGGAATGAAGTGAGGATGGACTTACAGTGCCATAAAGCCATGTTGCGTGCATGACGTTCGCCCTCAGCACCTTTCGCATGCAATGCACTCAACGCCTTCGACCGTGACAAACAAGACCCCTGGAATCCCATGCAAGCGCAGTTGAGTACGACCGAGTTCTGTACACGAGATCAGGTCGTGGGAGAGGCACTTCACGCTTTTCGCGTAGCAACCGCGTAGCAACCGCATCCCTGCATTGAGCACCGTCTTCTGAACCCGCACTCCACAGAAGCCCGCCACCTGTCCGTCAGAATTAAATACTAGCAGCAAAAGAAAGCATAACTCGTCCGACCAATTCCCAACCCAGTTACATGCTACCGCTCGCCTCCTCTGCCATGGAAGAAACGCTTCGACCGCTGTCGGCGCCCGCAAAAATGCATACACGCTTGGTTCCACGTTGCTCAGACCGTCACAGCGCTGGCTCACTAGCTCCCTGAAATGATGAGAGTTGTGCTTACCCTTTTCGTTGCAGCCGGTCAACGGCCGCTGGCCTGTCCCTTTCCTAACCTCCAGTGTCGCGCGACTTCTTCACGTTATGCTGTTGCCCGCAGTCAGAACAAGCTCTGCCTCAATCGGGTTTGCTTTCAACCCCAAGGCGTAGCGCAGTGTTCAGAAACCAAAGCCGGTCACAACAGGGTGGGTGATGGATAGGACGCAGGACGCGGGACGCAGGCACGCAGAAGCCAGGGTTTGCAGAGACCGACAAAGCACGCAGGAGGATCGAACAGGGCGATGCTCACAGCATGAGTTGGTGCAGATTTCGCTGCACAATCATATCTTGCACACTCCTCATTGTCTTGTCGAGGAGGTTGGTATCGGTTGCGTTGGTGTAGTGGACGTAGGCTTCTTTGCCCGGGTCGCGAACGAGGTTTTTGAACTTCCGCGCGAAGAACTCCTGACCAGCCTCGACATCGGTATCGCCGCCAGGGAAGTCAGGGAAGTGTTCTCGGATGGGCGCAGTGCCAGAGGCAATCTTTTCTCGGAAGAGGTCGGTCTTGTTGAGGAACAGGATCAGCGCGGACTTATCGAAATACTTGCTGTTCGCAATGCTCTCAAAAAGCATCAGGGCCTCGTGCATTTGATTCTGTTCAGTACGTGTTAGTAATCTTCATTGCAATATTCGTGTATGAATGGGGCGCTTACGCCATTGCGGTCTTCGACCAGCACGTGGTCATAGCCACTGATAGCGACCAGGAAGAGTACCACCTGCACGTTGTCGAAGACGTGGATCCACTTCTTGCGTTCCGATCGCTGTCCACCAACATCGAACATGCGGTATGTGAGGTTACCAGTGTCAAAGATGGTCTCGCTGATGCCGGTGGTGCGGAGACGTGCGCGCAGAATGTCCTGGTCGGTAGGCAGATAGTCTTTGGCGAAGAGCCGGTCGATGTCGGAGAAGTAACTTTTCAGGAATTAGCATGTGCAGAGCGCAAAAGACACCGATTCGAGACGTACTATGTGAGATTGTCGTGCAGCGCGTACTCATTGCCCTTCCTGATCGCGAGCTGCACGCCCTCGTCTCGCCACAGACTCTTGAAGGAGTTGAGGCAGTCCAATGGCATAGGGTCATCGGCGCCAATCTCTGGGTCTGCTGCAACAACCTCTGCGAAGCGCTGCAACAGTGTCAGCGGGTTCCCACCAAGGCTTCGCTACGATTGGTATACGCACAATGTTGCCGTCGTCGGCGAAGTCCACCTCTTGCTCTTCCATGGCACCAAAGACGACCTGGAACGCATGCAGCAGATTCTGGAAGATGGTGACCTTCCATTGTTTACGTTCTGGTAGCTGGAAGCCCTTGGTGTGGATCAGGCGCATCTGTTTCAGGACTGTCGACTTGCCCGACTCGCCGGCACCTGTTCATCGTCAGCGCCCTGTCGTGATCGGTGTGCCCGCGTTGTCGTGCATACCCAGTAGCAGCAGTTTCACCTCCTTCTGCATCTTGCGCTGGTCCTCGCGCAGCTGCTTCTCAATCTCCCTGCTCTTCTTCGCCTCGGGATCCTCCTGTTTGCCATTTCCGAAGCACATGATTCTTGCAATGGCCATTCACAGCCGGTCAACAGCGTCGCGAAGAGGAGACAACGTGTACCCCGGCGAGTCACAGCCGGTATGGCCGCGGGTGAGGTGTGTGGAGAGTAGGCTTGCGGTAGCGAGAAGCGGGCGGGTCTGCGAACCTTGCTGTTGTGACTCGTGTAGCCGGAAGTGCCTGAGGCAGCGAGGTTGCACGGCGCGAGGAGGGGTGGAATGGCGAGCGGAGGGCGGGAGGAGGGGAGCTGCAGCCTGTCGTAGGTCGTCTGGCCGTCGGCGGAAGGGCGATGGGTGGGACGGGTGTAACGCTGTCGTCGCAATGCAGGTTTGCTGTGGCTGGATCGCGGGTCAAGCTCCCAGCTCTCCAGGCACCAGGCACAGACTGATCCGGCGGGAATCCGCAGCCGAACCAAAGGTACGTGACAGATGGGGATGGGCTTGGCTTGTCACAGGCCGTAGTCTACTACTGTAGTCTTCTGTAGTCTCCTGTAGTCTCACTTTGTACCGCCGGTTGGCCGGGGCTGTAGCCGTCTGCAAGATCGGATGACGGAGGGAGCAGCCGAGGAAGTTGAAGGACCTGTGAGAAGCTGGAACCGATCGAGCGCAAGAAGCTTTCTGCCACGAGGTGTTTAGACGGCTTTAGTGCGTACTGGACCGCCTGCCGCAAAACTCTCCTTCCCGCCGACGGCCTCGGGAGTGTCGTCCTGATATTCGTCCACCTCCCGACACCTGGACAGCACCACGGCCTCGTCGTATCCTCTGCGGCGACTGTTTTGCGCGAATTGTAATAAGATCGCTCTATTCGAAACAACTCGCCGAGACTGCGGACTCTACTAGCTACCTTCTAGGCGAGAAGCAGGATACAGGAATAGTGCAGCAAGGTACGGTAAACGCAAAGATACATGGTCCGAGCTGCGACCCAGCGCAGGTCCAAACGGCGCCGGTCTTTTAGATCTGTCCAGCAGCTGCGAACACCAGCTGGCAGCAGGGCACGTTCCTTTCTACTTCTCGCGTGGCTCTTGGACGAAGAAGAAAGGGTTCTTCGAGAACGTATACCTTAGTAATTGTTCATCTACTCCCTCACAAATCTCAGATCGACTTTCAGGGTATCTAACGTACCTAAGATAGGTACCTAAGGTACCTGATGAGGTCGGTATCGCTGGACGCTTCCATTCCTCCAAGACCAGACACAACGCATATACGATGAGGTCACACTTCGGCAGTCGCTGTGAAGGTGGATTTCGGGAATTACGTGGTATTCAAGCGAAGAAGATTCGTCGAAAGACTATGCCTTCTCGTTCTTTTGAGATGCCGGTAGCCGTGCAGCAAGAAAGGAGGCCGCATGGATCAGACGAACCCGCCGCTGACCTACTGCCCGCCGTCTATCGTGCCGGCAGTTCATCTGCGAGCCACGGCTACCATGTACATCAGCGACCGTCTTCCGCTTTCCTACAGGCTACAACAGCAGCTCGTCCACAAAGTGGCACGACAATCAACAACACCGAACTACCTCCTTCTGCCGGGAGCAAAGCGCCGCAAAGGCACGGTCCGTACAGGACAAGGGCCCCTGTCTCACCTCTGCCGGACCCAGCGCCCCAAGGACAAGGCAAACTTCTGATCCATGCGGCGATGGCGGCATCGTGAGCACGTGCAGGCTCGTTCAGCAAGCTATTAGACTCGGAATTCTGCGTTGTTCAGGTAGACATGGAAAGTCACCATGACAGAGGTCTCGCTGCTGCGATGGCCGATGATGAGAGCCTGTCTGATTACCACATCACGAATGAGTGAAAGCCGACTTGACGGGGCGAGAACTTGAAATCTCGCCTCCTCGGCTCGAGCATGCATGGATCTTGAAGAGGCCATTGAAGCAACATGGGTTACACGTGGGGCCCAAGAGCGGGAATACCCGCGGCCCGCATGTGCGCGCAAACCTGGAAGTCCTCCCTTCCAGAAATCATTAGATTCGGGAAGCCGCGAGGCTTGGCTGAGACATTTGTTGCTCGCTCTTTGCTACCGTATGGAAGGAAGGCGCGCAGCATTTAGCTTGCTTCACAGTCGACGTCCGCGTGCAACTTCCGACATCAATAAGGTGACAATTCGAGGTCCTGATGAGGTGAAGCCTATAAGCAATTCTTTTTGACGGGATGTCAGTTGTCATTACTCCTGTGGAATGCCACATCAAACACTTGGACGCAATCGTCCGAAATGCTGGTATGGCGGGCGTATATAAAGTGACAATATGGTGAGCGTGGACCACCAGTCTACCGTGGGCCATTGAAAGCATGATGTCGAGCTGAGGTAAGCGCAACGTAATAATACCTCATGGTCTAACAACGGGTTTCTACTTCGTTTAATTGAGTACCTAAGGTATATGTCTACCTAGGTACAGGTGATGTAAAAGGCTAAAAAGATGTTGTGCCCGATATCCCATGAGATAATTTTGAGGCGAGCGAGTGATTCGATGGTCGTGCATACGCGAACCACGAGACCGAGCTTGCAACGACACGAAGCGGTGATGAGCAGTCATCGAGCAGTAGCTATCCTCCCCGTCTGTTGCCCAGTACATGGTGGAATCGCGTGGCAGCTGCAAGACTACATCTCGTAGATTCCCAAATGTTGCCTGCAAAGTCCAGGAGTACGTTTGACGCCCAAAGACGACATACAGCTTCGCTCTTCCACCCATGCGTCTTGCTGACTTCGTAAGATCAACGGAGACAGCACACTTGACCCAGCCATCGACCGACCCTAGTCTTCCGACAACCCAAAGGTGCTTTCTTATGTCGTATCGCAAAGTAAGCTCGATGATACTAGTTTGTCTGCTTCCTTCCTCACTACACCCACCCTGACCACTATGCGTAGAAATATCTCGGTCCCGCTCGCGCGAGTTCCGACTTCCAGTGCATGTCCATTCAGTTTTTGCGACGCGGACAGCACAGCTGAGAGGGTTCCAGGATGTAGCAGGTAGCATACGCACTTCTGCCGCGGTGAAGACTTGGAATCTTGACGCCCGACTCTAAAGGCCAGTCCATTTGGCAGGAGGGTAGCAAACTAATGCAATTTCAACTTTTTGCCGCAGATGTCGGTATCTAACTCTGTTCGTACCATCTCGAGTCGCTCAAGCTGCACGCAGCTAAGGGGACGTGCCTGCCCTCAGCCCCCAATTGTGCCGCGCAAGCTTGTATCAAGTACGCACTGTTGTGTGCTGGGAGACATACACACATTGCCCTACCTCCTCAGATTTGACCTTTATGTTCGGTGGCCTAGTTCCTCAGAGATGGCCGCGCAAACGTGCGCCTGCTGACTGCCCTCTATTTCAAGCAGGAATGTGTAGACCCATCACGTCCCATCCCTTCGTTGCCAATTCGAGAAGCCTCTCGAAATCCAGCTCTCCAAGACGTGCATACAGCATCCAGTATCGAGAAAACGCTTCCGGCACCCTCACACAGCAATGTTCGTCACGCCTGGCGATTCATAGGTTTCAAGCTGCCTGGCACCTTTGCGAAGCAAGAACTCGATAGTCCCAAAATCTTTCTTGTTCAGCTCCCGGTTCTTCTCAAACTCTCGCCTCATGAAGATGTAGAAGTTCGCTCGCGTGTCGGCTGGTTTCAGGCGGCAGGCGCGCAGGCATTTGCGGTAGAGACTGAGAGCGTCTCGTTGGAGACCGGAGAGGCGTGGCATGGGTGAGCGAAGGAAGGAAAGCCGTGGATGTGGTTCGTGAATGCAAGCCGTGTCGACTCGAGAAAGGCTACGCCTGCGTGACGGGACGGGATAGAGGCAGTGGAGATGGCGTCATGAAATGACCTTTCTGACTCAGCATTCGAACACGGAAAGAGCGTGTGGTCTGTATACTGCTACCTTACTACACAAAAAGCTGCACAAGTTGTTTTGCTTAATAGTGGAATGCAGCCATTCGGCAAGGCCTACCTAGGTACTGAGTATTGCAATCATTGTTCTATCGAGTGAGCTCAACCGGGGTAGTTGTGACCCGTGGTGCATTCGTCAGATCTTGCGAGCCCGTGTGCTCTTCGAGAAAATGCTCCGGATCGTAGCTTGAGGCAAAGCGTCTACCAGTGCTTTACCTCCAACACCTTGACGGTGTGAATAAATAGAGTATTGGATACAGACTCTGCCTCTTTGAAAACACAAATGCCAAATGCCCAGGTGGAGCCAGGGTATGTGAAGATCAGCACCTCAATCTAGATACCAGACCAGCTTTCGAGTGTCTCTACCATGACCCTGCCACGCTAAGATCGATAAGGATATGCCAGCAGACGTTCTTGCTTTCTCGCCATGAGTGTCGGCGTCCAGGCCCACGACGTCCGCAAGAAGACGCATGCGAGGAAGACAGTGAGAGCGGCAGCTAATGCATAAGGTACTGCAGTGCGGACGACGGGATTAGTAATCTGTGCATGCGAACGCCTGGTCCATGCTCTGCGGAGAGGTCCCGTCCGCTTTCAAGATCGCGTTTCAAGAAGTTCACGCGCGACAGGAGTGCATTGCACGCGACTTGCTATTCTGCAACATCTTGGGCTCGTGACAACAGAGAGGGCGGAGGAAGTGGTCGTAGAGACACCAAGATACAGAGAGCATGAGGAAGTGCTGCCCATAGCGCGCAAGGCACTCACCCGCCGGGCCCAATAACTGACCGCAAACATGGCCGCGCCTGCGCAATCCGCCTACTTTCCTCCGCTCGACAAATGCCTTGCCGGTCCGGACAAGCTCCTCTCGTGGAAGGCAGCATATCATCTGCTCTCTGGTCACCTCGAAAATGCACGAGACAACAGCATGCTTCAGAGGTTCCTGGGTGACGAAGAAACTATTGCAATACTCAGTAAGCCGAGCAAGCCATTCGATCGACCGTCAGCTGGCTCGAGGAGTAATTACGATACAAAGACTGCGCCTATACACGTGTCTCAGGCGTCCAGCAGTGACTACGATTTGGAGCAAATCAAGAAGGATGCATTATGGCTGTCCGAGAGATTGGATGGTGAGGAGACGTGGTGCCTAAGGGTAGCCATTCTAGAATGGCAGCAAAGACCGAAAGATTGTCTGTTGGCAGCTCCGGAGAAAGCTGGCGTCAAGCCGCCGGTTGGTTTGAGGACATCGTTCCTCGCGAGCACTGCCAGCTTCGGTGGCTCAACTATGAGCTCTGCTGTCAGCCCAGCTTTGGATTTCAGCAGAGAGGAGACGAGACATGAGAGGCAGATTCGCATTCATAACGAAGAGAGGTCATGTTCCATGAAGCTGACTGCTGATCTCATCAGCTACTGCGCGGCTTATGGCGCGGCCAACCTTCGCCGCTCCAGTTCGTGGCTCGACGCGTTGGCCGTGAAGATCACTGAACAGTTTTGCGCCCCGGCACTCGGACACGAAGAAAATGCGGATTCCATGGTACACCATATCGATTGGATTGACGAGACTTTGGGGATGATGAATGACCGCATAAAGTGGCCAAAGGCCTTTACAGAAGGTGACAACCTCGCGATCGAAGATGACTTCAGCAGTACCGCGCTCGTAAATACTACAAGCATGCTGCGGATCATCTTGGCTCAGCTGTATAGCTTAGAGGGTCCACCTAGCGGTCGTCCCGTGCTGAGATGGTTCAACACGATGAAGAGGGAGCGCTACGAACATATGCAGGGGCTGCGGCCTACGCTCCAGCTGCGTGATGTTTCTGCCATACAGGCTCTGGGCTCTGCGGTGTCTCTTGCTATGCTGGCCCCTGGACTGTCAATACCCATCATCCAAGAGTCTGCGTCAGAATCTCGTGGCTCGGATGTCTCCTATCCTCAATTACCTGGACAAGCACCGTACTTCACCTATGATGACACTGTCAAAGAGCTTCACCAACTTATCTTGCAGACCGTGGCAGACGGTTACGATCTCGCGCTCCCTGCCGTCTATGCGTGGGCACTAATCGTCAGGGCCATCCGCGACATCGCAATTCCACTGAGCTTGAGTCGACAGGATGAAGGCTCAAGCGATACTGAGGTTGGAGAGCAGCGCCGGTCAGTCCGTGCCTCGCAGCGAGAAACCCAATTGGAGAGGCAGTGGGAATTGCTGCAGCGTGAAATGCCAGCCAACCTGCCTAGCGAAGCTCAGACCGACCCCGCCGTGTTCATGCTCGAAGCGGTGGTTGACGCCGCATACGGCCTTCTTCCGGCTTTGGGAACAGTCCTCGGCAACGCTTACTGCAGCGGCGACAGCGGCTTGGACCAGACAAGCCTGGTGGCGCGGGAACAACTTTGCTTGTTGCTGAAGGAAGGCTTCGAGGTGGTGGGCTATAGTTCTGAAGTGCTCGAAGCCTTCTTCGCGATTATGCGCTCAAGCACCAACTCCACTGGACCTGAAGATCGCAACGACTCACTGCCCAACCTCCTGGCCTCGGAGGGAATGAGCTACTTGCTTGAGCAAGCGACGTTGCGCTATCCATTCGAGCTGTCACCTTTCCTGCGTGTCCTCACCATGACTGCTCGAGCGGACAGTGAGTTGACAGCAGGCCCGGCGAATGTGATACGACTGATGGAGGAATTCAAGAGTGTGACGGTCATGGTGCCACTCCACTTCAGGAACTTTCGGCTGGAGAATGAGGAGGCGAACACGAACGAGATGGTGCTGACCGATACACTCCCACTGTTCGTCGCGAAGCAAAAAGCCATGTCGTTTGAGGGTGAGCAGAGGCTGCTGGTCGACCGCGCGATGCGCGGCAGCCAGAATGCGGACGAAAACGTCATCCTCCTGCCAGCTGGCACCTCTGGCAACATCATGAGGGAAGATAAGCCAATTGTGTTGATGCTCGAGCACAAACATTCCGGTCTAGAATACCTCGGGCTCCTACTTTCGACCCTGCTACCGACTAGCGAGTTCATACCAGCGCCGCCAGCTTCCGTGCTGGATAGGTCGACTGCCGGCGAAATCGTGACGCTGCTCAACGCGCTGCAATTAGCTTCTCTAAGACAAGATCAAGGCGTCGATGAAGCGAAAGTTGTGCTCGGCCGCTTCAGCAACGCTTTACCCAACGAACAAGACATCATCACAATCATCTCTGAAATTTTCGAGATGGAGCTCCTCTCTTTCCTCGACCAATCCGCCCAGGAAGGCAGTCTCGATCTTCTCATCGCCTGTGCTGAGTTTTGGAGCATTCTCGTAGATATCTCGCCCGAGCGCCTCTGGTCCTTGCTCAATCGAAGTAGCCTATTGGGCGCCGCCAGTGGGGCGCCTAGTGCTCTTGCGGCGGTCGTCGGCGGAGCGGAGGTGCACGTAAGCTCGTTCAGGTTCTTGGAGGCGTGCACGACGCTCTACCAGCATCTGGTCGACGATGCAATTGCTGGCCTCATCAAGCGGAAACCAAGAGAAGAACCTATCTCGTCGCGGGCAGTGGCGCGCAGGAGATTCGATTCGCCATTCGCAGACCAGTTGTCCGCCACGCCAGAGAGGGCGCTGAAGGATGTCATGACAGCATGGCAGAGGGTCATGCTCGATGCTTACCAGAGCCTTGCATCTTGGAGGTTCGCCGAGACTGAGGAAAAGCAGAGAATGACCTGTAGCATGATGGCAAGCTTCGAGAGCATCGTCAAGATGGTGTATGGGCTCGAGGCTCCCGTTTCGTCACCACTGAACGAGATCGACGAGAAGAAGCCTGCAAGGCAGATGCTTGGAGATTTGCTAAAGCCTGCAGCTGACATGATCATCGAAGCGTTTGCGCCTGCCGAAGGGGCTACATCACTCGCGGACACTTTTGCCGGTTTGCTTCGAGACGGACTGACCTTAGCAGAAGATTTACTGCCAATGAAACAAATACGAATGCTTCAGAGCCAGATCGGCATGAACTGCAGGTTTTTGGCGGGCTTGATTCGAACAGCGCGAACGAGAGCCGCGCCGAATGGCGCGGTAGGGCTCGCGAAAGAGCTCGCGAAGTGCATGCCCACGCTGGCGAAGCTTGTTGCACTCGAGCCTGCAATCAAGAGAGACAGCACAGAGCTGCTATACGAGATAGTCGAGACATTTACGGCTTCGGACACCGACACTCCGTCCCTACTTGCCTATCTGGGCCCAGATGCCGCCAACTCGTTTCTGCAAGTCATCACCCAGCTCGAAAGACCGCTACTCAGCTACGTTGGTACCGAGATATCTTTATGGAACTTGTTCACTGCAGTGCTAGAAAGCACTCGCAGCGCGGGCGGGCAGGCCGCGTTTGCAATGTACCTGCTTACTGGCAATCTACCAAACACAAATCGTGATCCAAGAGCTTCAACGCACGATAGTAGAAACAGTGAACAGAAGCGAAGCGTACTCAAGCATGCGCTGGATGCGTTAGTACAACCAGCGGCAGTAAGCCCACGACGAGCAGCGGCAATGATGAAATTCGTGGCAGTAGCACAGAGCGTCTGGGTCTGGGCGACTGTATCAGTCCGCTCACATGCCGATTTCCTAACGAATTGTCTGACATGGCTTGGTACACTAAGGCCGCCTTCACGCTCGCCTGAGAATGCGGAGTCGTTGCATTGCACCAATGAGTACGCCATGGCTGCGCACTTCTGTGAAATCCTAGCTGTCAACTTGCACGCAAGCTTGCAGACAGGGGACAAGACGGTCTTGAGGCTCTGCGCTCAGAAGCTCGACTTTCTCCAGCAACATGCCGTGAGCGTGGATGCCTACAATCGATCGCTGCACCGCAACCTCACGGAGAATCTGTCTAGGAAATTCCCTGCGTGTGAATTAAGACATTTCAAGAGGAGCTTGGCGAATCCAGCACCCCACGGCCGGACCTTTTACTACGATCTTGAGGTAGCCAGCTTAGTGCTCGGTCACGAGGCGTTGTCATGGTATGGAGATACGGAGCTGCGGGCGCAGAGCTACGAGGCGGAGGTATCACGCGCCAACATTAACCTCAGCCTTGTTGACGCGCAGAAGCGGTTACTGGAGTCATGGAAACAGCTCGCAACGGTGTTGTCCGAGTTCGTCGATCAGGATGCCGCGCTCCCATGCGCACTTGCGAAGACGGCGGAAGCGTGCTTGTTGGCGAACGCGGACGCAAACATCAATGAGCCGGGCACAGCCGATGTTTTACAAACGCGTGCAGAGCTTGCCTTCGTGTTGCTGTCTAAGATTGTCGGCATTAAAAGTGCAGATCCAGTGATGAAGGAGCTCTTGCCAGCAGCGTGGCAACTTGTACGCACATCACCGGTCGACTACGACGTTGCAACCGCGGAAGAGGATCTGCGATATTATCGAACGCTACTTCAGATCCTCTTCCTATCGATGAAGCCCCATTGCTACATGTCGCTCTCCACCCCGAGCCGTCAATCGCAAGCAACGACCGTCCAAGAGGAACCGAAGCCAACACTATCGGCCTCAACCGTCGGGACCCTAGTGGAGATTGTCAACATGGTCATTGTCCCAGGCTTCCGCGCGCTCTGCGGCAACCTTCACACAGATCTGCAAATGGCCCAACCAGCTGACTTCGCCCTCTTGACCGCGCTTCTGCAGACCATTCTCTCCGTGCAAGGCATAGCCATTGCACACAGCCAGCTTGCGGATGCCGTGATGTCTTCCACGGTCGCCCGCGGTGCTTTGAGCCTATACACCTGGGCTGATCACCTCGCTGACGCCATGCCCGGCTATGATCCGATCTACGGCGAGATCGCAGTGCATTTCCTGCTCACGCTCAGCAGCGTGCCTGGCGTCGGGGTACAGATGGCATCAAATGGTGTGCTGGCGCAATTGAGCAGCGCAAATATCTCTAACTACTTCCGCAAGAGCGGTGGCAAGGGTCCGTTCGACGAGCCGGTTAGAATGTTCGGGATTTGGGCCGCGGGCTTGCTGCCTCTGTGTCTGAATCTGCTCGAAGCTGTGGGGCCCCCGGTAGCAGGCGAGGTCGCAGCATTCTTGAACAGCTTCCCACAGCAGTTGGCAAGGGCCGAGGACGCATTCAAGACTGAGGTTCCTTCCTACCGTCGGAAAGCTCACAATGGCGATGTATCTCTCGGTCTTCTCCGTGAGGCGCGGAGCCTTATCATGATTGGACTAGTATTGCAATCAAATGTTGCGAGGGCTGCGGCAGAAGGCATCAACGCCGCGGAAGTACCTTTGCTGAACTATGATCTTGGCAACGCAAGGGCGGAGGTGGAAAAGCTCAGCCGGACGCAAAGAAGCTTGGTCGACAAGATCGTCGCAACGAATGAACGGGAGGCTGTATGGGCGAGAACGCTGGCGAGCGGCAGCAGTGATACCGTGCTGCAGGCAATGGTGGTAGAAGAGATGAAGAGGTGCTTAGCGTTGTTTGGGGAATGAGCTTCAGAATGCAGCGTTACAGGAGCGCTGTGCTTGGATTATAGCGCGGCGTAAGGGCATCGGAAAACGTGAGCACGCATGGAAAGGCGTTGCATCTAGTGACTCGTCTTACGCATCTGCATAGGCAGGTAGAGGTGGTTCTTGGCAGGATCAGGCATAAGGACTCTGTAATCGAATGACTGCCCATCAAACATTTCACATGAAATTGATTGAACTTCTGCCCCACTTCCGCTGTTGCTTGCTGCTGCTGCTGCTGCTGCTGGCCACTTCCACTCTCACTGCCATATGCAGCGGAGCAAGGGGTCTCCCTCCTTTGTTTACCTCCATCTAGATAGATTGATAGGGTATCATACACTCACGATCCCCTCTGACTACAGAAAGCATTGCCAGGCGCTCGCAGTGACATAATTCTGGCTATCAATTCTGCGAACGGGCGACTCAAGCAGACATGTCTGAAATGACTTCCACAAAGCTTGACCCGGATGCCCACCTGGTCCTGGAACAGCCTCTCCTCCGCCTGCCTCACGAGCTGCTTCGGAAGAATCTGAAGTCAGCTCAACGCCAGATCGAAAGCACGAATAAAGGCATCACCTCCTCCCTCGCATCAGATCCGAAGAAGCCCGCCGATGCGCTGGCCTCTCTCGATGCAACCCTCGCTAAAGCCCAGAACCTGAAGCGAAAGCTGGAAGCTTTGCACAGCGAGGAGAAGCAGCTGCACCGGCAGCAAAAGGCGCGGATAGACCATCTACAGAGTCTGCACGAAGTACAGAGTCTTGCCGATGTCAAGTACGATTCCTGGGCGCACCACCGGCTGGACAGGCTCTTGGTGGACTATCTCCTCCGCCAAGGCTACACTGCCAGCGCTCGTCAGCTCGCGTCGGAGAAGCATGTCGAAGATCTTACGGACGTGCCTGTGTTCGAAGAATGTGGCCGCATCGAGCAGTCACTCCGGACAGGCCGAGTACAAGAGGCGTTGAGTTGGTGCGGAGAGAACAAGCAGGCGTTGAAGAAGACGGATAGTAAGCTGGAGCTCGAACTGCGGCTGCAGCAGTTCATTGAGATGGTGAGGGAGGGCGATATGGGGAAGCTTATGGAGGCTATCGCTCATGCTCGAAAGCATTTGGCAGGAGGTACAGGTCAAGATGTGGAGTTTGGCTTGCGTGCTGGAGGGTTGTTGGCTCATCCGCCGGACACGCTGATTGAGCCTTACTACGTGAGCCTCGCATCCTGTCTTTCTAATTGTTACCTTGTGCTCGCACTGACAGTCGCTCTCGTTCTAGTCGATGTACGCCAAGGATCGCTACAGCCATCTCGCTCAGTCATTCCTCAAGACACACCACGACTTGCTATCCCTCCCTTCCCAACCACTTCTCCATATTGCGCTCTCCGCCGGTCTCTCGGCGCTTAAAACACCAACCTGTCATTCCGTTCATGCTGTCCAGCCCTCCACTCTCACCGGCGCGCCTGTCTGCCCGATCTGCTCTACCGAGCTCAACGAGCTTGCAAGAGGTGTCCCGTACGCTCATCACACGAAGAGCTGCATGGAGGATGATTCTGTTGTACTGCCGAACGGAAGGGTATTTGGACGGGAGAGACTGAGGATCCTCAACGAGAAGTTGGGCGTGCGGAAAGGGAGGGTGCGGGATCCTACTGAGGGAATGAGTGGTGATGAATGGAACTGGGAAGATGCGGTGGTGAGAAGGGTGTATATCTCATAGTCAGACAGGACTTCGGGTCGGCTGAAGAAGCATTGCGGATCAGGAGATGGCGCACACGCAGAGAACTTGGCAAGGGAGTGAAGTCCATACGTGACTCGTCACGTCGTGATTACACATCTTCTAGACTCTACTGAGATGCTCACACCCATACCGACTCTGCCGCCCGCTTATACGCCTACCTTCTGGACACTGTAGCTAACGTCGTCCACGAAAATGCTGGTCCGATTCGCTTCCTCCGTCAAGTACTCCGGTACGCTGAACGTTATCGAGTCGTACGGTCCGTAATTGTTTAGCCCAGCAAGCTGGCTTGCATCAACATACGCCAGTCGAGCACAGCCGCCTCCACTCAACATCTGAGATCCCAGCTGCTCGCAATCACCTATGAAGCTGTCAGTCCCACGGCTGCTCTGCCCGGCAACTTGGCTATCCGGCAGCTCACCTATCACTGGAGTATACTCCGGGTACGCAAAGTAGCCTTGTCCGCCAACACCGCCGGAGCCTGTGACTGAGATGGTACAGTTGACTGGGCTGTTGAAGTACCCCGGAATCGGCCCCGGCCTTGAGCATCCGAAGTAAAAGCTTTCTAGCTGCACCTTCTTATTGCGCTTCGCCGGCGAAATTACTCCATTCGGTGGCTCGTATGTCCTACTGAAGTTCGCATTTTCGGTGAACACGGGCGGCATCTGCCCGTACTGCTCAGGACTCTCTGGTATGAGGAAGAAGGTCGTGGCGGTCCCAGGAGGCTTCTGAAAAGCGAGGTTGGTGTTGCTCCAGTTGAGGCCTTGGTATGTCACGTCTGTATTTGCAACGCCGGGGGCGGCTTCGAGGTTGGCAGAGTCGGCTTCCTCAAATGTCGCGCGGTAATTCTTGCCTGTGACGACCTTTGCTGCTGGCGTCGCTTGAACGAGAGCGGCGGAGATCGCGAGAGCGAGGACTGTGAACTTCTGCATTATGGATGGTGGTGAGTTGCTGAGGTTTAGGTGCAACGGAAAGATTGAGGACAGGACTTCTGTTGGTCTAAGATAAAGACACAGCCAAGGATAGCCAAGGGCAGGAGAGAATGTGCAAGCATTCCACTGTCGTCTACCTTGCCTACTACTTTATATACCGCGAGCAACAAGCTATTCGTTCGGGGTTACATCAGTAAGTGCCGCGGCGGGCCCTTCTCTTTGTTCCACGTTCGTAAACAACCTTTTGCTGTCCGAAAGAGGAAGTAACACTAACGCACGGTGCTGCGAAAAGCGACTGGGATGTGGAGGAGATAGAGCCCAGATCTGCTTCGTCTGTGCTACTGATCAAGGTCTTGGGGTACTGCATTTCTTCCTCCTCGTGTTCTCCTTCGTGTTGGAGGATATAGGATTTGGGCCTTGACGTAGCGCTTGCGGCTTTTGGACAGGATGATGCTGGGACGTACGAAGGGTGAGGGAAAGGATCGACGTACGATGAATATTGCCATGATGGAAAGTTGCATCGAAGGGCTTGTGCGACTGTGGGTATGGAACGGGAAGCACCATATCTTGTGTTACCATTGGATTGTGTTGTGTTGTATTTATTGAACATGTGCAGTGGGTGAGCAGCAAGTAGTACAGCCCACCATAAACAAGATGTGATTTCATCGAGACTTTGTGTCAGTTGATTGAAAGATCCATCAAAGTTCCCTGGAAGTGCTGAAATGGCGGGAGGCGGAGGATGCAGAGCCCCGCCGAGAGTCGACGTCAGACGTTCGTCATTGCGGGCACACGACCCTCAGGACCACACGCAGGACTGAGTTTTTTCGACCAGGAACGAACACTATCGTACTGCACATTCAACCTTTGGAATTCGCCACTACCATCCAGCTTCAAGAAACAGCTATACCACGTAAGTTGCCCGAGGGTCGCTTTATTCCTGCTTGAGGGCAGCAACTGACTCTGCTTGTTACCTCAGATCCGAACACATATCCCCACGCACACCCATACCCACTATATCAACATGGCTTCCGGACTCGGTACCCAGGGCGCTGAGATCACTAAGGAGGATGTCAGGAGGGTCGCGCACGAGGAGTCTGCGGGCCACAAAGATGGCAACATCCCCGCTGGATCAGACGCGGCGACGCTGCAGGTGAGATTAGCTCGTCTATGAAAATAGAGCAGGAGCAGGGGACTGACGGATCCGAAGTCCATGATGGACAAGCAGAACCAGAACAAGCAAGAGGTCATCGACGAGCGCAAGAGCAACCTTCCTCTGCCAGACCAGCCACCGGTCGCATCAGACTTCAACAGCTCCGACGGCTCCACCGTCAACGTCGGCTCAGGCGGCCTTAGCGACACCTTCTCCGCCGGCAACGACAGCCTGCGCGGACCAGCTACGGGCGACAGTGCCGTGAGGACAGATGCCAACGCCTTTCACACCAACACGAAGGGCCAGGGTGTTGGCCGTGAGGCGGAGGAGGGTCTGGGTGGAATCCCCAACGACGCGGTGACAAGGGACGCGAAGAACAAGGCTGGTCTGCAGGACACGACTGGCAAGGACTACGGCTACCCGCAGAAGAATGACCCGGCAGACACCAAATAAGCGGAAGAAGTGTGCGGCTGTCAAGATTATGGATTATAGCACGAGCGGCCTGTGTCGCAACGCATTGGGCGGCGCTGAGCTTTGCCTTGTCTCCTAGGCGCACATATGGGTATGTGATCGCCTGCATTCGTGCTGAGACGAGTCGCTATAGAATATCGCTCGCGTGACGAGCTTTGGAAAGGTCACGAGTACTTTTCAGCCTCTCTTGAGCCTTAGATTCTTAGCAACACAAATGAATGCAAGGATCATGCTTCTACGTCAGGTTCGGTGTACATCGTCGCCGCTCACCATTGCGCACTTTCACGTCGATTTCAGCGTCTTCTGCTAGACCAAAGTTGTCTTCTATAGGTAGGTATCTTATCGTGGATCTGCCCCTCGATCGATCCTGTGCTCATCTGACGTCACCGCCGCAGGTGCTTTCGATGGAGGGGCAGCAGGCGGGCAGACGATATGTCATCTATTGTAATTGTGAGCGATTGAAGCATGTTTCGTACATACATATGCATATCCTGGTTCCAGCGACAATTCACTCAGTCAGACCCTTGCTGTCTAGATTTACTCTGAGCAACACACCTGGGAAGGCAAGCGCAGCCACATATACAGTCACATTGAATACAGACGCATCGATATCACAGATATGTCTTCATCCACCGGTGCCAAGGTAGGCTTGGGGAACCCTACTAGTAACGAAGATCCCGATAGTGCTAACACGTTTCGCCCAAGAATGAACAACCCGGCGTCGTGACATCGGATTCACTCGCCGGCGAGTCAGTCAAGCAAGGCGGCTCCTTCGCCGCCAACTCCAGCAGCCGTGAACCCATGGGGCAGCCGTCCAGCTCAACAACCACCAACACGACCGACACCAGCGGCGCCACGACGCTCGGTCCAGCCCCGACAGCCGACGCAAGAGAAGCCACTGAAGCCTGGTCAGAGGGCGCGCAGCTCAACGCTGGCCGCAACCTGAACTCAGGCGCAGGTGCCACATACGCTGCTACGGCTTCCAGCGGAGTCTCAGGCAGCGGCGGCGTTGGCGGCTCGGTTGGCGAAGCTTCCCAGCCCAAGGGCCAGAACCTGCAGGAAGGCGGGTTCAGCTCCGATGCGCCGAATGCGAGCTACACGGCTGATATCGGCGGGAAGAATGACCCGGGTCGTGCGGCTTTGGGAGCGTTCGAGGCGAGTGGTGCTGCGCCGTCTGGCGGGGCGGGGGCGCGGGACCAGAAGGTTACGGGGGAGGGGCAATTTAGTAACTTGGATGAGACGAGCGCTTGAGCTTTCCTTGCCTATCTCACAGTGGTAGGAGCAATGATGTTACGATGAAAGGCAGGTGGCAGACAAAACGTCACAGCGTATTAGAGCTATCAACCACCAGCTGTTATCGGGGCCGAGCGGCAGTGCACTCACCCTTCCTAGAGCAACTTATGGAACGATCCCATACCAGCCCAGACCATCACACCGCTGATCTTGTCTGTCATTATTCGGGCTGATCGCTTGACCAATTCGTGCCCCTTGGATGTGCCGAGCAGTTGCCTGACCGCAGTGTGCCGAGTTGATTTTGTAGAGCTGGCGGCAATTCTCGTATATGACTCGGCCTAGGCAGCGTAGAGTGCATAGCAGGGACATAGGGTGGATTGTGAGCACTTGCAGAGCCAAGATTCGTACCGTGTGCTCGACCAAAGTGCTCGGTCGGTGAAAACATGTGACCAGGACGGTCGTTGTCCGTTATTGGATAAGGGCCGTCGTTTGCGGCGTCAGCCTCGTCGGAAATCTCAAGAACTCTTGCATAAGCCAGAGGATCCGTCTCATCTGGCCGGAAATCGTAGTCGCTGAGCGATCCTCCGTGAAACGCATAGTCCTCTCCGGTCGTGAGGATGTCCCAAGCCTCATGATGTTCGGCTGGAGCCAACAGCACATGCCTGTCGAGACCATGTGATCCAGCGTGTCCTGAAGTCGAAAAGGTCTGCTGTGTCGACGTGTCCGCCATTGACTCCGGCAAGGATGAAGGCCAAGAAGCTGCGGAGTTTTCGTCCCAGTCACCTTGTGTCTTGCCCTCACGAAAGTGCTCCACCAGATGGCTAAGGAATCTTCTTTGCTCCGTGAAATCTTGCCAGCAGAACCCGCATATGTTCACCGGCTCTTGCTCGCGCTGTCGAACGACCATGGAAGCGTGCGGACAGTGACGGCTCTGGCTACCTTGCAAGCAGCTGTGAAGTCGTTCATGATGGCTTCGAAAGCGCTCTTCGCGGTTGGGCTCTAGTCCACAGTGTAGTTCTGGGCATGGCCAGACTCTTGTCTGGTAGCACTTCTGGTTGGCATGTCGCTTCATTTCCTTCGGTTTGGCGAACCCGCTCCAGCATCGTGGGCAACGATAAGGTTTCGATTCAGCGCTCGCCCTAGAGCTTTCAGCTCTATTCCTGCGCTGCGGCGAGGCGTGACCTGCCGCAGCCGGAGGCGAGTGATGGTTTGGACGACTACGAACGTCTGCTTGCTCTACATTCGCAGTAGAAAGACCCGTGAGACGTGGTCCGGGCTCGTTCCCAAGTACGCAATCAGACGATGCATTGTTCAAGGATATCTGAAGCGCTTCTTCGTAGCACGATATCAGCGTATCTCGACTGAGGCCAGCTCGCGCCAGGGTCAGCATGCAGATGGTAAGATCTGGTTCTAGCTTCCATAGCGTCGGTGGGGACTGGTCTGGGATATCGTGGGGCATGGTCTGCGTTAGAAGCTCGAGTGTACCAACTTGAAGGTCATGGACATGTCTTCAAAGACAGAATAGAGGGTCGAGTCGCCAGTGTTATGTGCATCCAGCGGCAACGCTTGATGAAAAGGCGGGCGCATACTAGCACGGGGCGCTTCCTGGGCAGACTCTTAACCCATGTTCCGCGCCCTTCTGTGCGTCAACGTGCTTTTTCGCAAACCATACCGCGAGGTGGCAGACCACAGGCCCGAGCGTTTAATAGCAATGATCAGTCGCGCCCAAAGTGCGCCCAGGCGGTGTAGTCGGAGCTCATAGGCCTCCTCGAGGCGGAGCTCTGTCAGTATTTTGCTGCACGCCCGATAGCGGGACACACAATCACTCCGACCAATGCAGTAAGCTCGTGTACGTGTATACCACAGCCCTGCCCCCGTTGGTAAAAGGAGTGGCCACGTCACGGACGGGACTTTCCCAATTTGACGGGACTTAGCGAAAAGGCACACACTCGTCGTGCGAGACGTTTCCTAGAGGACCGGAAGACTGGTCCTTCGAAGTGTTCAGGAGCGGTCAATATCGCGGCCCAGTCACCTCGAGCGGCGGGAGCCCCCGTCGGCAGTCCTCCAACAGCGCCCGTGGCGGTGCATTAAACCTCCAACGCCATGGTGTTAGGCATTCGACAAGTGATGTACGAGCTACTGCGCCGGGGTTCGCGGCACGTCACTTCGTGGGTTCTAATGGGGGCGGGCCACTTCTGACGCGCAATTGTCCGACTGTCTCTACACAACAGCAGCTCGGACGGCGTCAATGTTTACTCTAGTCACGAGTCCCCTTCCTCGTTCTCGGGACTATCGCTTCTGTCAACCAAGAAGCGAACTCTCACCTGCTGCGTCTGCGCTAGGTCAGATGTTAGCAGTCCCGGTCCTGTCCGGCACTTTTGCGGCGGACATCAGAAACATGTTCGCAAATGCATGGTCCACATGACTGCTAACGCCCTGGCGCAGATAACGCCCAGAGCATGCAGCAAGGTAAGCGCCATGGTCCAAGCTACAGTACTTTGCCACGCCTTCTTGCCCCAAGACGCTGAGGCCGTGATGTGGAAACTTTTGCCGTACGTGGCATGGTCAGCTGTCGTCGTCTGCGTACTTTTCTAGACGTCCGCATAAGCCTACACTTCCTAGGCATTCGGGCAAGGCTCTTCTGGTCAAATCTTGACCCAGTACCCTCGTATACATGCGCTGTCCAAATCAGCCACGCGAGATCGAACTTCCACGCGTATGATCCGGCATGCGACATCTTCCGACCTCGCACGAGACTCTTGAAAACGGCTGTAGAGGTGTGATCAACTCCGCCACCTGCATCGATTCTTACCGATTTAGGCAAGGCACAGTGGCATCTGGATGAGCCCGAGACCCTTCACATGGCATCCTGAAGTGCTCCAACTGTTACAGCTCGTTTGTCTTTGCTTTTTCCAGGCTACCTCTCAGCTCTTGCCGCGAGGCTCTGGATCGGGAAGCTCGCGTGGTCGCCCAGTGCGCCCACTGACCCGGCTGGTGCAAGTCCCGACAGGGATAGACGAAGTGGCTTCGGCGTACAAGCAGGTAAACTCCCCCTCTCCATTCCGCAATACCTTCGGCGTTTGCGTACAGTGCCATGCTGTTCGTGTCGGTGAATTAAAGCACATCAGGTGCAAAGGTGAAGTTGCCAGGTGATGATGGCACGTGCTTGCCGCCAGTGCGGACCCTATTGTTCATCCACTCGGGCGGCCTGGCGCTAGGTAGGGGGCCCCTACAACTCCACCTGGAACTTGGTTGGCTTCACCAGCCGTGGAAAGCATGCATTCCATGTATCAACCGGCAATAATGAACGACTGCGTACCCGTCATGTTGAACCTGCATGCGGCATGGCGCTGAATTACAAAGGGTATCTCATCATTGCTGTGAGGCTATAGAACGCCTTCTTACCCTGATAAAGTACAAACATGACGAAGCTGCTTCGGTCACGCAATGGGCTGTTAACACCTCAGCGTCAACCTGCCAACCAGAAAGGAAAGACTTGTAACATCATAGTGAGACGGCGCGATTAAAGTCGCGCCGGCCCTCACAAGCCTTGTGACCTGCGATGACTCCTGACATTGACAGGGGCCTGCGGAGCGTCAACGGAAGGCGTCTGATCCTGCGCGAGGGAGTGCTGACTCTCGCTCAGGAATCCGCGGGAGTCGTGACTTGATAGCTACGCCGCGCACAGGGACTTCTTCATGTGCTGATAGAACATCAAGAGACGCCAAGCCCATCGGGGCGGTTCAAGCGAAGTCAAGGACAGCATACTCGCGATGTGGCTTCGAAGCAGTCAAGAAGAAGGCCGTCGGAGGGTGTGACATGTCTAGAGCACCCATTAGTGCTCGAGGACCGATGCAGGTACCAGCGCCCCATGCCGTCCCGAAGGCCTGGTCGCACTGCAGCGAAGTAACATGCCCTCTAGACAAGCAGCAAGGTATTAGCGCATTGCTGTCAGGCACGGAGGCGCAGGACTAGGAGATGACCATCGACGGCGGTGCTAGCTTAGCGACAGCTGCTGCTGCGCGCACGCTGTAAACCGCGCGCCTGGCCGAAAATTCGACATGGACTCGGCCTGAAACCATATACACAGATCCAGGTCCAAGGTATGCGTCAAAGTTGCCTTGGTCCACTTGTCGGGTTCCCCTCGTTAGCGCTCCAATCATTGTTCACCGGACCGCTACGTCCAGTGGCTGATTGGCTCCTCACGATGCACACAGCATACACGACGCTCGCTACTGGCCTTCCAGAAGGCCTTCGCATGAATGTGCCGCCCGGAGCTTATTGACGCAGCCACGCTGCAAAAAGGCAGCGCGCAACTTCAAAGTCTACAAGTCGAGAGCGACTGGTCTGTCGGAATGGAGCACAACCCTCTTCAACGTGCCCGAGAGCATGGAGAGATGTGGCAACTCGCAGCTTTGCTACGCATCAATGACCCTGGTATCTTACAGTCTCTACTAGTCGTGCGTTTGGGCGAGCCAGCCGAGCTTCTTCGATGCGCATATATTGAGGTCGCGCAGCACGCGTGCGGTCTTGCCTAAAGCTACTATCAGTCCCATCGGCCGCTCGGCCGTAGACACCAGGCAAGGCGATAAGGCTGCACTCAGATACCGTCGGCCCCGGGCTCCAAACGGGTTGAAGCGGCGCGCAGGCTGTGCAGCAAAAGATGTACGTATGCTGTTGGCTCACATTACGACGCTGTTTCGCCCTTGGCAATACTACTGAGGTGGGTAAGGGTGCTGGGAACTGAAGTAGGCCGGTGAGGCTTGTGACAAACTGCGGTCGGAAGTTGCCGGCGCCGAAGGTCTTAGGCTGGGCTGGTTGTCTTGGCGGCGACAGCTGGGAGACGAGACTTATCGAGTTCGTTTTGCTCTTCGCGTCGCATTGGCCTCTTAAGAAGCCAAGCGCCCATCGTCCGCCTTAGCAGAGGAGATAGAATGTCTTTAGCGATGAGGATCAGAGCGCTCAGTGATGACACCCGCAGCAGACGTCGATCCCTGCTTTACACGGCAGCTCAGTGCCGAGCGGGACACCACGCTTCGCCATCGTCAGTGTTGTGGTGTGCTAGAGCTCTCGGTCATCTACTATTGACCTCTTCGATACTGAACTGTAAAGCTCGAGCATGAAGCATCTGACCGTCATCGTCGTGGGAGCCGGTATAGGTGGCCTGCAAACGGCATTGGCCTTGGCTACTGATGGCCACCAAGTAACGATTCTGGAGTCGGCGAAGACATTCGAAGAGGTATAGCAGCTTCACTGCCATGGTCGCTGCAACAAGGGTGGAAATCGACGAAGGCATCGCAGAAAACTGACGAGCCTGTACTGTAGGTAGGCGCAGGCATCCGCGTTCCGCCAAACTCGTCCCGCCTCACTGCGTCCTGGGGCGTTAACTTCACGAAGGTCAAGAAGGAAGTCTCGCTCGGCAATCGCTTTGTAGACTGGAAAGGCAACGTACTGCTTGACTGCGACTTTAGTGACGTCGAAGACAAGTACGGCGCGCCATACTATTTCATTCATCGAGCCGATCTGATCAAGCTTCTCGTGGCTACTGCGAAAGAGAACGAACGCATAGCTATTCGAACTGGCTGTAGGGTCGCGTCTTATGACTTCGATGCGCCTTCTGTGACGTTGACAGATGGTGAAGTGTTGTCAGCTGATCTCGTGGTGTGTGCGGACGGCATCAAGTCTCCTGCACGCGATATCGTCAATGGCCGCCACGTGGTTCCGCAGGATACTGGAGATGTTGCTTATCGGATCCTAGTTCCTGCTGGCCTACTTCTCGAGGATCCTGAGATGGAACCTTTGGTTCGCGATCCGTGGGCTGTCCACTGGATGGGACCTGAGGGACACGCTGTGGGTTACCCGCTAAGAGAGGGCGAGATGTACAACATCATCATCGATGTGACGCACTCCTCTGACGTTGGTGAGCCCTTACCAGAGGAGGGCCAGGTGTGGAAATCGGCAAGGTCGAATAGCGAGTTAGTCGAAAGATTCAAAGACTGGTGTCCGCAAGTGCGGAAGCTCTGTACGATGACGAGAGAGTATCTGAAATGGAAGCTGGCGGACTTTGACCAGCTGGATCATTGGGTACATGCTGGGGGGAAGGTGTGTCTGCTGGGAGATTCCAGCCACCCGATGATGCCATACATGGCTCAGGGTGCGGCACAGGCGACCGAAGACGCGGCCACGCTTGCGGCAGCCCTGAAAGAGTACGTTGATATGAGTCAAGCGCTGGAAAGCTACGAAAAGCAGCGGAAGCCGAGGGCGGCGTATGTGGCGAGGAACACGCGGGTGTTGCAAGAGTGGTTGCATCTTTACGATGGGCCTGCGAGAGCGGGAAGAGATCAGGCTATGCAAGAAGACGCCCCATCTAATCCGATTTTCTGGGGCTGCACGCAGAGAAGGGACTGGTTATTCGGACATGATGCCCGCGCGCTTGAGAACGAAAGCTGTGTGCCAGATCTGCCGTCCATGCCGCCTGACGATGCTAGAGTGTACAAAGGGAGGGACATGGTGCGGGCTGAATAGAGATGTATGACAAGTGACCGCAGTGAAAAAGCCCCTTGCAGTGAATGCACGCAACGTTTGCCAGATGCCGTCACGTGTCGCACGCCAGCCTGGACAGGGCACCTAGTCAAGCCTTCGGCAACGACGGGAACTTGGCCGCTGGTGAAACGTGGAAGCGGTTTCGTGAGCACAGGCCAGCTGTGTCAGATTTAGCCTCACCAAAAGTCGCCAGTCCGACGCACGCAGCGCTGGGCTCGGTGGAGGTCTGATCTGCCGACGTCTCCTCATATCGCTGCACGTCTTGACCGCGCGACTCTGCACATTGACGGGTCGCAACGACGTGTATTTGGACGTGCACGCGAAAACATTGATTGAAGCTTCGCCCAGCTGCTGGCGGTGGAGAAGGCACCGGGTTCCGGACTCAATGCACAACAAGCTCCCGCGGCCGGCCTCGTAATCGTGTTATTGGAAAGGTCCGTTACACGTGAATCCCTTTTTATTGATGCGGCCTGCAACGGTCGGCGCGCCAAGCGTAGCACATACTACCTACACATTCCTTCCACCCTGTGCCGCTCTCGCTGGTAGACATGCGGATGCAGGAGCGACGAGACTGACACCCGATGGCTAAAAAGCAGCTCCCGCCGCCCGTCATGGCGGTCCCCCGCTCCCTCCGCCGCACCAGCCCCATCACCTACGTGCTCGCCGGCGGCCTCTGCATCTTCTTCCTTTACTTCTTCTTCGGCGACAGCGCCAGTATACCTCGGATACCAAACTACGCCGCCTCGAGGCAGATTCTGCGGAGCAAAGACGCCGCCTCCAACGCCCTCTCCCCGCCCTCATTACCTTACCTAAAGCCGAAGCTGGGCGATGGAGATGTCTTTACGCCGCCGCCGGTGGTGCACTATCACATGAACAATGTGACGATCACGGATGATCCCATTGGGAACAGCGAGAGCGTGTTGATCCTCACCCCTTTGGCGAGGTTCTACGAAGGATACTGGGACAACCTTGTCAAGCTGTCATATCCCCACGATCTGATATCGCTGGGGTTCATAATACCAAAGGGGCGCGAGGGCAATTTGGCGACGCAGCTGCTGCAGGAGAGGATATCAAAGACACAGGCGCCGACGAACAAGAATCGATTCGCTTCGATCACGATTCTCAGACAGGATAATGAGCCGCCTGTCTTGCAGTCGGAGCATGAGCGGCATGCATTGGCAGCGCAGAAGGAGCGCAGAGCGGCCATGTCAAGAGCTCGCAACTCGCTCCTTTTCACCACACTAGGTCCGACGACCTCCTGGGTATTATGGCTAGACAGTGATATCGTCGAGACACCCCCCTCGCTTATTCAGGATCTGGCCAGTCATGACAAGGCCATCATCGTGCCCAACTGCTTTCAGAGGTATTATAACAAGGACAAGGACGGCATGGACGTAAGACCCTACGACTTCAACAGCTGGCAAGATTCACCAACGGCGAGGGGTCTGGGAGAGAAGATGGGTCCAGAGGAGATTCTGCTAGAAGGCTACGCAGAGATGGCCACATACAGAAGTCTGATGGCGTATATGGCTGGTACACAACCCCGTAAGCAGAGAACATTGCGGCAAGCAAACGCTGACGTACCACAGACGCCAATGGCGACTCACGCAGAGTCATCAACCTCGACGGAGTCGGCGGCACCGCTCTGCTCGTCAAAGCCGATGTTCACCGCGACGGCGCTATGTTCCCGCCCTTCCCATTCTACCACTTGATCGAGACGGAGGGCTTTGCAAAGATGGCACAGAGGCTAGGCTGGCAAGCCTCGGGTTTGCCGAACTACTACGTAAGCCGTCATCCTCCCTATCCCCGGATCTGCTCCCACCTCACGCCTCAGCGACGCCCAACTAACGCACGTCCGGCCAGGTGTACCACTACAACGAATGATCTAACTTCATCACTACTTGCGCGAACCCCATCCTACCTTGTCTGTCTTTCTGTCCGTATACCCGCCGTTGTTGTATCACCCCACCCACAGCACAGCACAGAGAGCATAGCTTCGACTTTACTCCCACGATCCGTTGCACGGCGAAGGCGTTCTCCATCACTGGCGTTTCGCGGGACGCATATAAACACTTACACACAAACCACGCCCTTGTGTGGAGAAAGGGAAGGTCGAGGGAAAGGGAATGTGGAGGTCTTGGGAGATGTGGCCTATGTTTGCACGATAGATACAGTATAGAGATTATTGCGTCGTGGCATTCAGCGTTTCGCGGAGGCTACATGGCGTTTCTCAGTTCAGTGCAATGCTTTAGTGGTGTGTAGACTAAGGAGTATCGGTTGAAACTCCATCTCGAACGTTTCCTTGGGTCTGATAGTGGGCGTTTCCGATACGTGATGTTCTGTGTCCGTCCTGCTATTTTATTGAGACTTCATTCACTATGTCAGCCCTTCCAGTTGGAATGGAACGAATAGCATGTGGCCGATGTGATTCGCTGCGAGACTCGCCTAGCTTTAGCAAAGGAGGATTTGACTGAAACACTTTCAGTAAACACGGAGGTACTTGAGCGAGAAGCCTGAAGTACTCTAATGTGACAAAGGTAAGGGAGGAGAAGTGCATCTTTTACTTGGTTTTGAACCACAGGCAGATTCCGCTCGCGCTGCCCCGAAGCAATGATGAGGGCGTCAGATTCTGCGACTGCTCTTTATGCGGTCCTGTGCATCTCTCCACTAACAAAAGATGGGAAGGAAAGTGCAGACGGGAAATCCTCGCTTCGGTCACATCACCACACACAAGCATCCGCAAGCAAACCCGCCAACTCCTCCAAATGCTTCATATCCTCCCAATTAAATCCCTCCTCAACCGCGCAATCGATGTCGATAATCGCCACAACCTACCATCCGCCCCCCCCCCCCCTTGGATCAGCAAATGTCTTGCCCCTCCAGAAAAGACTCCAAAGCACAAAAGAAACATCCACCCAGACTCACCTTCCCCTCCTTCATCACCGGCACGACAATCTCACTCCGCGACTCGCTGTCACAAGCGATGTGGCCCGGGAACTTCTCTACGTCGGGGACTATGTGCGTCTTTTCGCTTTGTGCTGCGGCGCCGCAGACGCCTTTGCCGAATTTGATGGTCTGGCAGGCTACTTTGCCTTGGAAGGGGCCTAGGATGAGCTGGTTTGGGTGCGAAGGGTCGAGCACGTAGAAGCCGGCCCAGTTGACTTTGTTGCTGGGTGAGGGCAGGGCTTGGAGGGCATGGTAGAGGAGGGAGGCGGTGTTGGCTGTGTTGCTGGAGGCAGTAATGGATTGCGTTAGGTTGTTGGGAGGAGTTGCGGGATGAATTGTGTGGGATTGAGGGGAATGGGTTGGGTGAAGGTGGTTTGGAGTTGAGACCTACCAGACCCAATTGGTTTGGTGGGCGAAGAGGGCGGTGGCTTGGGTGAGGACTTGATCATAGGCTTGGGATTTGCTGACGCCCGCAACGAAGGTGGATGAGTCGGCGTGTACCTACCTTGCCGACTCAGCCAACCGTACCTTGATCATTGGGGTTTTAATTATATAGTAGCATAGCTAGGAAGGGAAGTATCTACGCTACGCGGTGGCGAGGTCTACACACCATGTTGTTGACTGGTCACGCGGTCATATGTCGGTTGGGAGACTACGGTGCGGCAGGTACTTGGAAGTACTGTACAGGTGAGGTCAAAAGGTCGAGTAGATTGGTCGGGATTTTCCTTTTCGCTGTGCGGTAAACGGAAGACAGCGGACTCGGTATCGGGGCGGCAGGCGGCGGGAGAAGCTCACGGACGGGGAGCTGACATTCCTGCGTTTCGGATGCCGGGCGGATGAGACAGGGAGCCGAGATGGATCCGACGGCGTGAGCTTCTGCAGCCTCCGTCCTCGTGCAGGACATATAGGTAAGGTCAGGTACCGTCTAGACCTTGGGCATTGCCGCGTTAGCTGCTCACTGCAATGATACTGCAATGTTGATATTGTAATGCTGAAACTGTTGATACTGTAATGCTAATACTACAATGCTGATACTGCAATGTTGTTACCTGATGTCACCCAGTCACTTCGGGTGCCTCAGGCCAATGGAATGTTGGTGAAGAAGATTTGACGGGATGGCTGCTGTGCTGCATAAGCGCTGGGCGGTTGGCGGCTGTCACGCATGCTCCGGAGGTAAGTGGTTGGAGAAGATGAGCGAGCGAGCGGATGGCCAGGCCTGCCGGCGATCGCGGTTGTCGTGTCACAGGTACATACACAGACGTGGACTCCTGCAGTACGTACATAAGGTACCTACAATACTACCCGCATACAGCAGCAGGACAGTCTCGTCGCCGCGCTCCCCTGTGCTCTGCGGTAGCGTCGGGCTGGTCAGGTCATAATAAGTGATGCAGTATGGGCAGCATGGCCGGTCGAGGGAGAAAAGTATAGCGAGGCGGTCAAGGAGGTAGTAGAAGCGTAGAGGAGAAGCAATGGTCGACTAGGCGACTCCAATAGGCTGTGTGGGAGCGGCAGGCGTTTTTAGCGGGCCTCATTGCGCCTCTAGCTGCAGCCTTGGCGGACCAATCGCGTGGGCCGGTGTCTCCTGGCTCGCCTTTGTCTGCAGGCCCAGCACAGGCACAGGCACCGCTTTCTGCTCGTCCACACCCACACGCCGCCTTTGCTGCTGCTGCTGTTGTCGCTGCTTGACCTACCCTACCCTACCGCCCTTCGTTGTTATCCTTTACCTTATCCATCAGCGCCAGCAGTCCATCATTCCTTCTTTCTCCCCCGTCTGTCCGTCCGTCCGTCGCCTGGCACCTTACGCCGCCTGCGCACTTGCATCTTTCGCCGCATCCACCACCACCGTCATTTGATTTCTGCACCTTCGCCGCCGCCGCGCCCGCCGACTCGACCTAATCCGAACACTTCTTGCATCCGCCGCGCACGCGTGAACCGCCGCCCATCCCTTCGCCCATCGCCGACTTGAGCCAGACTCATCCGCCAGCAGCATTACGTGTGAGAGGTCGACAACCCTGTTGCGCCATCGCCTACGGTATTCGGGAATACAGAGCACACCCGCATCTTCACGACCAGCATACCTCATCCACCTTATACCTCCACGCGACGAGCTTGCTCGAGCCCTTCCCGGTCGACTTTCGAGCGATTTCACGCCTTTGCACGGACAAAGAGAAGCGCTTGTTCGGACACTCCGTAGTTTGCCGCCTCTTCACAAAGAAGTCCGCCATTGTCACGTGGCCGGCTGAAAGACCAATATTCCATTGTAATCCTTTAATCTCTGCCTTACATCCCCGCTGCTTGCTTTGATAGAGCAGCCTAATTTGGTGCCTGGACCGCAAAGAAGGACGACGTTGCTTCACCCGCCCTTTGGACACCAGTCGATCCAGCAACCCTAATCAGCCTTCCTTAAGAGCTTCGCTTTCCTACCTGCTACCCGATCCGGACAGCATCACGGTTTTCGAGTTCGCGACTTAGAACATATCAGCAATAACGTTCCATCACCTTTGACGACATCCAACTATGAGCATTGACGCTGGCGGTCTTGCTCAAATGACTTACAACAACAACAATAACGGCTACCCTTCCAACGGCCTTGGCGTTCCAGGCGCCGGCTTTGGTAATGGCAACCGCTCCCGCTTCAACAACAAGAGGCTGAGCGTAGCGCTGCCGCCCAAGGTCAGCTCCATCAGCGAGAATCAGGTGGATAATCCGACCCCTCGCACCAGCCGCTCGCACCTGCTTGCAGGTCTCCGTACTCAGCCCAAGACTCCAGCAGTCGCGGCTTCTGCTCCTTACCACCAGACCGAGCACCAAGGCATCGGTGCTTCTCAGTGGGCTGGCCAGGGCTATGACAGCTATGGGCAAGGCGCCCCCAAAACCGCCACCGCCGCCGGCTTTGGAAACAACCAGTACGGTATGAGCGCTGGAAGACAGACGTACTCTTTGCCCGAGCAAGTGCTTGCTCCCCCTTCGGTGTACGAGCAGATGGAGGAAATGGATCCTGCGGTGGTGCAGCAGCTACAAATGACTCAGCTCTATCTGGCTCAGCGCCAGCAGCAGCTCCAGCAGCAACTTGCTAGCCTGACTCTGGGGAACCCGAGTATGAACATGGGCCAGGGCATGCAGCGCAACGGCTTCCAGCAGTCTCCTATGATGTCTCAGACGCCGCAGAACTATTACGCCCAGCAGCAGATGCAGTCTCCCATCGAGGTTCCTGGTCAGCCTGGTGTCTACCTGGTCTACAATCCTGCTGCCCAGGGCTACACCTATGCCTACGATCAGAGCGTGCAGCAGCAGGCACAGATGTCCATCTCTCCTGCACAGCAAACCCAGGCCTCAGCATTCTCTCCGCCGACACCGAGCGTTCAGGTCTCTCCTCCAGCGACAGACAGGTTCACTCCCACGAACGGACGTTCCTTCACGCCCCCTAAGAAAGCTCCGTCTCCCCCTCAGGAGTCCGTTGAGCCTCTGCCGCCACCATCAGCCAACGCCTTCCGCCGCGGCCACAAGAAAGCATCTTCGCTCGCCATTGACCCTGCAGCGAAGGCTGCAACCGGGCCAATGACCTCTTCCGCTGCCACCTTTGGCTCTCAGCGCAACACTTTGCCGCCAGCTCCCATGACCGGTACTTTTGGTCCGGGCAATGCCCGCGCTGGCGACCATCCTATGCGCCAGCCTCGCGGCCCCCCACCTCTCGAGGAGCTCACGACTGCGCCTACCAGCAAGCACGAGGGCAGCAAGAACTTCGCTACCCGCCAGCGTCGCCGCGCCCTCGACAGCCTGATGAAAGCCGGCATCGGCCGCCGCGGCGTCTCGCGCTCCTCCAACGGCAGCCCGATCAGCGAAAGCGAGCTCACTTTCCCTATCCCCGAAGAAATCGAAGACCTCGCATCTCTCGGCAGCGCCGGCAGCAGGAAGATGAGTCCGATCGGTAGCGAGATGAAGGAGAAGCGCAACTCGAACGGTTCTACGGAGGGCTACTTTGGCCTTAGCTCGGCGTCTAGTAGCGAGGGCGAGGACAGCACGGGCGCCTTCAAGCAGCCGCCGACGCCCGCCACGCCCAACTCGGCCACTGGTAACGATCGAAAGAAGATGATGTTGGGCGTGCTCTCGGCGGCTGAAAAGCGGAGGAGCTTCGTCTTCTAGGCTGTGCCTACCGCTGCTTTCGTGTATGTACATTACAGCGTTTCTTGCGGGGAGACGGGAATTTGGATTGTACTTGTTCCAATGATGGCAGGGAGAGATCGGCAAGGTTCCGCTATTCCCTCTGGCTTGGAATGAACGACGCCTGCACGTTGGACGAGAAGTGGTTTGGATTGATGTGGTGAGGAACATGTAGGCAAGGCATGGATGGGCTTTCTTCGTTCTGAAGCTTTTACAATGGGGACAGCTGTGCATCGCGGCGCGGACTGCATAGCTAACCCCCTTTGCACTGCATGCATACTTTTGCTGAATCGGCTCCGGAAAGAGTGGCAGGCAAAGAAAGGAAGAAGAAAGCAATGCGCTTCCTTGTGCATATGACAGCGGTGGTTTGCTCTTCTCGCTCTTTTACAAATGCTGTTTGCCTATCATCTTGCCTGCTACGCAGCTAAGAGGTACCTAGGGATTTCAGCAAATGCGGGCGACGCTAGTTTCTTAGCAAACTATTCATTGACGGCCGAGAACGGAATAGTTTTAACGACGATACACTCATTCTCTAGCTCTATCTACACTTATTATCACTTTAGCCTTGCTTTGACTAGTCTGTGATGTTCTGGACTTTGTTGCTTCGGGAGGTTTAGGCTGCGCGGTGTTGCATGAGAGTGGTGTTGTGGTGTCAGTACTTCGTACATGCAATTCGGGGTGCCTTCAGATCGTAGGCTGGTGTCTTGATCAAGTGTTTGTGATGTACAGTGGTGTCAGGATGGCATGGTGGTGGACCAGAACGGGTTCACCCCTATATCTCCAGCCTCAATCTGATACTGGCCCTAGCAAGCCGCCTAGCCGGGAGAGAGAGCGCCGATACCCCGACGACCTCCAGCTGTCCTCCATGTCTCTCTGTCTTTATCCAGCTGGGAAATACAGCTTTCTGGTCGCTTTCTCCCTTTGCTTTCACTTTTGAAGAGGTACGGTCGCTGACACGTGATCTCGTTCGAAATCGACTTTGACGTGGAAAGGCACGAGTGTCGGTCAATTTGAAGAGTAACAGAGAGACCGATGCTGCCGCGATAATAAACCGATTCGAAGGCCCATCGCCGTATTCGCACATCTCCCTCCCGTCGCCCAGCTCCCACCGAACGATCCAAAAGCAGCATAGGAAACCCTCTTCCCAGGGGCGCCCACTATGAGCGACCCTCTCGACGAAAACTTCAACCCCAAAACCCCGACCTCTCTCGTCCGCGCTTTCGACGCCTTCCCCAAGACCAAACCCTCCTATACCCAACAAACCTCCTCAGGCGGGAAATGGACAATCTTCCTCTTACTCGCTAGTTTCACGCTCGCGTGCACAGAGTTACGGCGCTGGTGGGGTGGGGAGACTACGCATGAATTCAGTGTGGAAGCCGGAGTTGGACATGATTTACAGATCAACCTTGATGTGGTGGTGAGGATGCAGTGTAGGGATTTACACGTCAATGTGCAGGATGCGAGTGGAGATCGGATCTTAGCTGGGCAGGCGTTGAAGAGAGAGGGGACGAGTTGGAAACAATGGGGTGCTGGGGCTGGTACGTTTCGTGGGGGCCGCGAGGAGCTTGCGGAGTATCGGGAGGAGGATGTGCATGATTATTTGGGTGCGGCGGGCGGTGGAGCGAGGTTTAGAAAGACGCCGCGGGTGCCGAGGGGCCACGAGGTGGATAGTTGTAGGGTTTTTGGGAGTTTGCATGGGAATAAGGTGCAAGGGGATTTTCATATTACCGCGAGAGGGCATGGATACATGGAGTTTGGGCAGCATTTGGGACACGAGGGTAAGGAGTTCATTTCCATCTTTCTTCTTCCGTCGTCGTCGGGTTTCTCCTTGCGGCCGCGGGAAAGGATACCAGCCAGCCAGCCAGCAAAGCTAACCAGAAACTCTACTCACAGCCTTCAATTTCTCTCACCACATCAACGAGCTCTCCTTCGGCCCTTTCTACCCCTCCCTCACCAACCCCCTCGACAACACCCGCGCCCTCACCGACAACCACTTCCACAAATTCCAATATTACCTCTCAGTCGTCCCCACAATCTACACCACCGACCGCCGCAGCCTCGCTCGCACTTTAGCCCGCTACCCTAACCTCGAATCCCCCAGTTCCGGCTCCGACGGCTTGTCCGTCCACCCGCAGCGCCGTAGCCGCAACACGGTGTTCACGAACCAGTACGCTGTGAACGAGCAGAGTCATTCTGTGCCGGAGAATTCGGTTCCCGGCGTTTTTGTCAAGTTCGATATTGAGCCGATTCAGTTGGTCATTGCGGAAGAGTGGAGGGGGATCTTGGGCTTGGGGGTTAGGTTGGTCAATGTGGTTAGTGGGGTGTTGGTGGCGGGGGGCTGGTGCTTTCAGCTTTGGGAGTGGGCCGGGGAGGTTTGGGGCAGACGGAGGAGGAGGGCCGGCAGTGTAGGGGTCTTGGGCGCCGGGATGGGAGAGAAGGGATAGGTATGTATGATGAGGTATTTAGGCGGGTATGGTCTGAGGTTTTGGCATGTGTGGGATTGCCTTATCGGTTCTTCCTTCCGCTGATGGGTTGGCTAGGTCGCTGCGCTCTTGTTCTTCCTTTCTCGTTCTCCGTCCGCTTTCTGTGCTCGTGCGGCTCTTCGCTATGGTCCTGGCAAGATCTATGAACTACTGGTTCTTGCGCGGCTCGCAGTAAGGCAAGGTAAGGTAAGCATATGACTGACAAGCGGGGCCCCTATCCACCCGGTCGCTCCTTCCTCTCTTGTTTTTTTCCTCCGGACTTTGCGAGAGCGTGCCGGAAGCACTTGCATCTTTCCTTACATCATCCTTGTTCCGCGACCTTCACTTCTTTGCGTGTCGCGGCACTTTTGACTTTCATCCTTTGGATTGATTCCCTCAATAATATCAAGCACGAGTACCTGCATCCAGCACGACTATCATCCAGCACGATTATCGTCGAGTACGTCTACCGTTCAGCAACGACTATCGTCCAGCACGAGTGTCGTCCAGCACGAGTATCACTCAGCACTACGATCACCCAGCGCGGCCCTTGGCACTACCGCTTTCCAGCACCACCATCATCCAGCAGACTTCAGTATGCCGCCTTCCCACCCTTCCGTGGTCAGCGCCGTCAAGCCGCCAGTACCTCATCAAGGCATGCAGAAAGCGCCCATAGCCATACCTCCCTGGGCGCTCCGACAGCCCTCGCCCGATCCCACGCGCTTCATCTGGCACTTCCCCAGCCCGCAAGCTCAACCTCAGCCCGGCCAGCTTGATTCCAAGCCTGCAGTGAATGCTCCGCCCCCGCCCCAGCAGCCAGAGCGAGTCCAGCGGCCACCACGCGCGCTCCCCTTCCCGCCGCTGCCCGAAGTCATCGATCTCTCCGACCTCGGCCCTCAGGCGCCTCGCTCGCGCGCTACGCACTTTGTCGTTCGCGCGCTCGTCGCGGACTCGGGTCCCGTCATGACGGCGGAAGGCTACAGGGCCGCGGGCATCTGGCGTGAGGAGCTGTATGTCATGTACCAAGCGGCGGTCATGAATGCGGGTGCGGCGGCGGGCCAGGGTGGCCGCGAGACACTTGATAGTCTGTTGTCCGCTGCTGACTTTTTGGACATCGTGGCGAAGTTGTTCAAAGGTGCTGCTACCTTGGACGAATCCGGGGAGTTCGTTCAGGGCATCAAATGGAAACGACCGCTCTGGGTCTCGGTCGAGGACTGTGAAGCCATGATCCGAGACTGCAACGCCCTTGACCTCGAAAGTGCTGCTCAACTCCCAGCCCCAGCCCCCGCCTCCACTTCCGCCCCTACCTCCACCTCCACCGTCGCCATCGAACAACATTACCTAGACCCCTTCGACGACGGCCTGGACGACTACAACCTCGTCAACCTCCGCTTGCCCCCTCTCACCCTCGCCGACGGCCGCAAACTATCCCATCTCGCCGAACCCCTACGCACGAAGACCTGGCTCAAAATGTACTATCGCCTTGGCAGCAACGTGGAGATGAGCTGTGCGGCGATGTGGTCCCACTACGAGCGCACTTTCTGCATCTTCGACCGGGATCCGACCAAAGACTCTCACCTCAGCGACACGGACCTCGCCGCTCAAATCCAGAAGATCTTCCCGGTGACCGAGGAGACGCATGTCGGACCCGAGACGTTCGTGATCTGGCGTCTGCAGCCCCGTTTGCCGCCTCGCAGAGCTGAAGATGTCTTACGTTCTCTGGAGCGAAAGCAAGCTGGTAGGACACGGCGTAGGCTTGAGCGAATGGAAGCCAAGGGCGAGACTGTGCCGCGATTGCGGTTGGAGGATTCGCGGGGGTTGAACCGGTTTCAAGAGAAGTTGCTGGTTGGTCCTTTGTTGCCGCTGCCGCTCAATCAGCCAGGGCCCGTGACCAGGCGTTTGCGACTGCGGGGGCAAAAGGCGGCAGAGCAAAATGTGCAGGAAGGGTCTGGTGGGGTGGAGATGAAGTTGGTAGAGGAAGGATCTGATTGGTTGGATATGAAGGGAGTGCAGAAGGGACCTGAGGGGCCAGGCGAGACGGCGGTGGTCCAGGTGGAAAAGAAGAGCCTGAAGGGGAAGCAGGGGTCCGAGGTGCTCAGGCGTGGAACTGCTGCGGCGATGAGGGGTAAGCGCCAGGTTCCTGCGGTGGCGGCGGGCCCGCGAAGTGCTGGGAAGGTTGTATATAAGCAGGCTATGGTCGAGGACGTGGGTGAAGCGGACGAGGCGAGCGTGGAGGGGAGTGTGGATTGAGAAGGGATTCTTTGAGCTCCCTTGTAAACGATACGCCAAGATACTCCACCCTGTTCTGCTTCCACCTCATCCAGTCTCTCGCATTTCTTCTTCCGTTCTCGACCAGCTTCTCTGCTACCTTCTCAGCCGGGACCAAGCCTACTACGCGCGAACACTGGACGATACAGCGGCTGCTGCGCAAACGATTATGACGGAGAGGGAAGCGAAGGTAGGCAACATCTCAGCACTGAGACTAAAGCTGAAATCGAGCATTGGACAATACAGCGGCCCCTACACAATGAATATGACAGGGGGAAGTGCGCGCGATATGCAGTTACCGTCTACCGGCGTGTTCGACTGTACAGACTTCAAGAGTCATAGGTTTGATGATTGAAGGACTGCTCATGTTGTACCATTCAGCCAACTCCACGACAACCAAGACTACTGCCTTCGACTCTGCGAATGGGGCGCCGTCGGTCGGAATCAGCTCTGGGACCAAGGCTGGAGCTACACATCGGACGATGCAACGGCTGCGCCATTTTAACGTTTTTACAGGAAAGGTAACTCCTGGGCAATTCGGCTTCATCGGCACTCTATTGGTGCGTATATGGCTTCCGCCTTTAAGTGAAAGATATCTCATAATGCGATTGGATTGCTGCAAACTGGGCAAATGATTGGTGCGCGGCAAATGCCCAAGGTGGCTTTCTCCTCACCTGTATTACCGCGCCTGATGCTGTTGTAAGGCTTGGTTGACTAGGTGGATGGTGAGGCTGAGACGTGTTCACCTACCTAATTACCTACCTATGCAACGCCGCGCGGAATCTATAGTGCCTCCCCCTACCTGACGAATGTATGCGTGCAGCAGCAGGGGGCGCCTTTCAATGCGCGATACCATCTACGAAGCACCCTAGCAACCTTCCTCAGCTAGGTATGCACCAGCCCAATAACCCATACCAAACCCGGAAACAGGTCGCCGCTTCTAACGACAGGTCTGCCACCCCACACGTTCAGAATGTGGTGATTTGCCATGCGTGACCCCTTTTGCGAGAAGCACGGATCTTGCTACATTTAGGCGTAACACAGTGTAAGAGATCTGGAGCGCTCGCTAGGTAGGCTGACTAGACGAGCGATCTCAGTCAGCCGCTCAGCTAAGGTTGCCATGGACACGGATACTTCGGTATTAAATTTTTGTGCATTTCGGTGACTAAACAGTACCGTTATCTTTTCTTTCTTAGCAAGATCTTGTGGAAAGGCAGTAGGGAGGCAGAACATCTTCTTTGAGCGATATCAATTTCCAGTCTGGAGGGAGAGAAGGAAGTATGCGGGATGAACGGGGATGAGCGTGCAGAGCGAAGCGAATGCTCGCGACGATGGCATGACATGCTTCGCGATAAGATTCAAATTCTGGTGCCTTCAAGAGGTTGGCTGCTGACCCGCAGTAAGCCTGGACCTGACGTTCTTTCAACCAGTGGATCGGTCGTACTTCCATTTTCTCCCTTTCTCAGATGAAGACATACCGTAGCATCAACTCCCAGCTCCCTCTCCAACCCATTCCCCCCTCTCTCTTCTCTTCCAAGGAAATTGACCCACCTCAACCCCTCACACCAGCCCCCACTTCCTCTCGAACCATTCTTTGAACCCCAGCGTCTTGACCTCAGGAAGACTTTGGTTCAAATTACAGTGCCCAAAGCAGAACCTTCCCTCTGCTGTGGCAAGCAGGGTCTGCAGGCGTAGCACGGTGGCTTTGTCTTGTTGGACTGCGGCGAGGCGCAAAGCTGAGCGGAGAGAGTCGGGATTATGCCATTGTATCGGGTTGAAGGGTTGGCCTGCGAGTGGTGAAAGATGTCAGTCAATGTCGGCTTGGAGGAGGAGATGGGAGGAAAGGATGTGACTGCGACGGGATCGAGCTAGAAGTACCTTTCAGCTGCTGGACCAGGGCGACGAGGTCTTTGACTTTGATTTGCTGACCACACATCCGCATTTCAGGAGGCCACTGTGGGAGATCGATCGCCTTGCAGACGAACTTCCCGACGTCCTGCGCCGCCGTAAGGCAAATTGAAACGTTAGGGTCGCTATTGGCATCGTAGCAAGGTACCTCGGCGCTCATGGCCCGGCAATCCATGATATAATCGCCTTCTCCAGAGACCAGGGAAGCGAGACCTATGCGCGCCTGGCGCAGGCCTCCGGGTTGGAAGCGCTCGTACAAGATGCCACAGACGAAGGTGGTGGATTGAATGTGCTGAGCGTAGTGGGACAGCCATTGTCTAGCGAGGGTGCGGCCGCGGTCGAGAGGATCGTCTTGGGGGCGGAGGTCGGGCGGGCCTTCGAATTCAGCGGGGGCGAAGCGTCGGACGCGGACAGCGACGGCGGCTTTGATAAGTTCAATTTGGTCGGCGCCCGTGACGGTGGAGATGACGGTGTCGATGCCTCGGAGGGCGAACTGGAGGGATTGCTGGCTGCTGTAGTCGATGATGGCGACTTGATTCGACTCGCTTAGGTGTGGTTTCTCCTGGTGGCGTGTCAATGCTCTGTACGTCCGCAAAGTCTTCCCGTGGGAAACGGTTGACGAGTCATAGGAGCCGAATCAGGTACTCACCTCCCTGGACAAAAACACAACATGGTGGCTCGTCTCCTGGTCAATGAAGTGGGCAATCAGACGTGCCAAGCCGCCGGTTCCGGCCACGGCGATTCTCATCATCGACATAGCCGACAACGCTCGCTCGATCTTTACATAGCGCGCTTCGAAATCCGAGACACGGCCCTGACTGGGAGCCATTATAACGCTCGGTGCGCTTGGTGTATTCCAGTCACTTCCGCCTGCACTCGAGGAGCCGTACGTGTGTGGCTACTACGTTGCGGCCAGGGACCAGTATGCTTGTCGTCTAACAGGAATACTGAAACGTCTTCTGCCGGTAGCTGTCTGGCTGTGAGCATTGTGATTCGAGATCGCAAAGCGACGAAGGAGTCGGAAGGCCCGTTGATGACTTAGCGGGACTACTGTACACAGATAGCTGTGTAATCCTTCAGACCGTAAGGCCCAGCGCCTGAGCCGCACTTTTAGCCGTGATGCAAGTGAGCAGTTGAAAAGTGCCTCAGGCGTAGGAGCTCCAGCTATAAAGCTAGTCAACACCAGCTGCTCGGAATATCTGCAAAAGAGGACCCCACACCAGCAGAGAGCAGAAAATGGGTTGCAGCTCGGTCTTCCGCGCATAGATCTGCCTGTGAGCGTCAAGGCATCGTCGGTGCCGAGCCAGGTGCAGTGGGATCATGAATCGGTGGAAGATGCGATCAAGATCATGTAGAGGGTGACTGGTCCTGGTCACATTCTCGGCACAGAGTCGGGACGGCATCCGCTGAGAGAGTCTTTATCAGGGCCCGCATTAATTCAGGTATCCGGTGGGCAGGCGCGAGACATGAATTATGCGCATCGCTATGTCAAAGCAACGGTCATAAGCCAAGAGATGCGCATGTGAAGCGCAACGTGATGTCGGCACGATCGAGCACTCTGGTTTGCGTCGGTCTTGTCGTCGAACAAGACGCACTCTCACCGGTCAGCAGAGGAGTGAGGTTGATGGCAGTGGCTACTCCGAACGACCAGCCGTCTATAGCGTGCATACTTAGGCGACTCCGAATGCCGGTTGGACGGGCACCCTTCCTTGATGGATCATTTAGCTTTTCCAGCAACGAGGAGCCAACCATGGGCGTGCTATGACGGCGGGATGTGATAGTGAAGACGGCTGCATATGCGGTCGGGTTTCGTCAGTCGGCCGCTCCCTCGCCCCCACGTTTCAATGTAGCAAGCTGTAGCGGGCTCGGGGCTACCAGCTGCAAGCTCTCGTGACCATTACTGCGGCCGATGGAGCGAAGATGGTAAGACGTCAATCGATGCTGGAAAGAAGGAGCGGAATCGACCATAGCCCGGATGCAGCGTACAGTAAGTCTGACGCTGAAATGTTGCTCTAATCTGACGCGGAGTGGATTTGGAAGTCATGGCGGCGGTGTTGTGCATTACTTGAGAAGCCATCGCTGCCGCCGATGGACTGACATACGTACAATCACGACCCTCCACTACTGCCTGACTGTACCAAACTACAGTAAGGTAGTGCCTTACTGTACCAAGTCGTAGCATTGTGGTAGGCTAGTAGTGCCGCTCTGCCTGCGCGGTAGGGCTGCACTGTTCAGATCGCGTCTGACCGAAGGAGCTGTTGCTCGCATATGCCGCCCCGATCTGGTCTACTTCGGAGTGCATGTACTTGGTATTGTGGAAACTTGCCGTTTGGAGGATCTCGCCTCACCGGCGCCGAGGTGCTGGTGAAGGTCGAAGTCACGGGATCTGGATTCACGGTCGTGTTCCGCTGACGCTGAGAGGCTGAAAGGAATCGATGCTTGCTCGAATGACAGCGACTCTGAGGATGGAGGTACCGAGTGTAGGTAGGATGTGGGCAATTGTCTGTTTTGATATCGGACACTGCACAAACCGCGGTGCATAGCGACGTACATATGATGAATGTGTCGACCGGTGATGTCTCCGGAATGCGGGAATAATGTGGAAGGGAAGCAAGAAGAGACGCTCGAAGCACGGCTTGCTTCCGCCTTGTCGAAACGCGTCTCCACCAACGGGTTAGTCGCGTCGTCGCCCCCAAACATCCATGCATCATCGTCAATCGCTCGACCTCACCACGAACCATTCATTCTTACTCCAGTCGACAGCACGTGGCATGGAAACCTCATCGCCGCATTCATATGGCCTACGGCATGCAGGAGCATCCACAGATGCTCCCAATGGCCTCGCCTTGCCCAATAATCTTCCGAACACCTCGTTGTCCAGCCTGCAGTCACATCTGGACGACAAGCCATTGGCGCGGCAGAAGCGGAAGCGGACGAGGTGAGAGCACGTCTGATTCTTAGGTAATGCCCACACTGACTGTATCGCAGCCCAGAAGACCAAGCAGTCCTCGAAGCAGCCTACAAGCGCGACCCAAAGCCCGACAAGACAGCACGCATTGAGATCGTCAAACAAGTCTCGCTAGGCGAGAAGGAAGTGCAGGTCAGTGGCAATCACGTCTTGTATCTCGAGGTGCGCTGACGCCGCGCACTTAGATATGGTTCCAGAACAGACGGCAGAGCTCGAGACGAAAGTCGAGGCCCCTACTTCCGCACGAGATCGCGCAATATCAGATGGCTCGCTCCGGCCGGCACGTGGATCCATACTCCACAGGCTCAGATCCGTCGAGTGAGATCCCGGAGGACCGACGCGACCTAGAAGAAGAGCAGGATGACAGCCAGCTAAGCGCATCTGGTACACCGGGATGCAATACCCTCGTAGGCCGCGATGCACAGCGCCCCTCATCAGCAGGAGACCTTGCACGATCAGCTCCGATGCCGCACTTGCAGTCGACCACTCTTCCACAGACTGAACACCAACTAAGACCACCCATCACGACGGCAGCAGCTTGGGAGCAAGGCAGGCATAGCCTTGGATACCTAGCAGACCGTCGTAGTGCCGAGTCTCTCAGGCAATCCAAGCAGAATATGGTTCCGACCACGGCGCCAATCAGCGACGCATTGGCCGGGGATCGGCACCTAAAGAAGAGCTCTTCCTTCATTCGTCTATCCATGTCGTTCGACGGCAACGCAAGCGTAGTCACGAAGAACGGAGAGGAACCTTCTCCGCCACGCGCTCCGCAAATCATACTACCGCCTCTGGCCAGCTTACCAATACCTGCACCCCAATTCTCATCCGCCGACCAAGCAAGAGACACAGCGGCTCGGTCGAGCCTGCAAAGATCTTCCAGCGGACGTTCGCGAGACTCTCGTGCATGGGAATTCTGGTGCGACAAAGACGCGCGTAGCGAGCTCGAAGAGAAGGCCGAAAAGGACTCCAGCGGCTCGGCTGCAGATGCGATCGGTCTTTTGCGATCCGCATCCGGGAGAAGCATTCTCGGCTCCCTTCCAACCAAACGTAACCCGCAGCAGCTCTCCAGACACGCTTCAGATCTCAAGCGTCTCAAGCCGGACGCCCGAAGGCCGCCCCTGCAACGCTCCAGCACCTCCCAAGGCCGGCTCCAAGGCGATTCCAGCAACCTCCACCCCTCAATCGCCAAGCCCCGCCCAAAGTTGAAGCCCTCCGAATCAGAGGTAGCACTCGAAATCCCGGACAACGAATCAGATAAAGAAAACTGGTCCCCAGACCGCCCGCGCCATCCATCCTCCCAGCAACAAGCAAACAGTCACAGTCACCGTCCGGCTTTGACCGAGAACAAGAATGCAGCCAACACTCCCCAGCACATTGTAACCAATGCTAAACGCTTCAAGCCTTCACCCCCTGATAACGCTGAAGACTATGAGGATCGGGAGCCAGATAGGCAGCGAAGTGAGCGGAAAGGTACGAGTACATCTTCTTCTGATGATCTGGACTGCGTGCAAGGACTATTGTCATTGAGTCAGGGCAACTGGCGGTAGTGAGCGCCGCGCGCTGAACGAGTCTGTCGTTCCTCGAGGATTTGATCGGGATTGGCTTGGTTGGACTAACGAGGAGAGGTTGATGAAGTTTATCGTCTGGATTTCTGGATGAGATAAGACACGTATGATTGGCCCTGTTGGCAACAAGAAATCTTTGTGAAAGGTCTTGCCAGTAAAAGCTCTTGGCTGTCTATCCTCAAGCAATGGGGGCGAGAAGCCGTTCTCATTTCAGCAGTCTTTCCTGTGGCTGATCTGTCTTGCCCCTTCGCGGCTGGGTGGGATCTGGTTGAGTAGACTGGGTTGAGATTCTTTGCTGCTCGTATTGTGATACTAAGGACAAGAATGAGACTGATGCCAATGCCGACAACATGACCTACCTCCCGTCTCTCTCCATCACCACACCTGTCATGACTTTCCTAATCACATCTGTAGAAAGGTTCAAGAAACTTAGACCTCACGGCACGCTCAACCTCTCTTCCGACTTTCAGTCTCTTCGCTTACTAGTGGGGACTTAGTCTTCTCTGTCGTGACAGAGACTCGCGTTAAGGGCAAAGCTTTTCTAACGAACCTCGGGATCCATTAGAGTAGCCGTAGACATCCTGTTGTATGACGAGTCTCAAGTCAAGCCACAAGCTCCTTGCCTGTGGACTTGCGTCTATCATGCACGTTTGCTTGCCGTCGCATTCAGGAAGTCGTCGACTTTCCAGATACTTCCGGCTGACTGCTACCGGAGGCGCAGTGACGGATAGATGGAATGCACCGGCTTAGTCTTGGTGAAGGAGTTCGCCGGCTTTGCCATAAGACGGGTCAGATCCACGAGTGCATCTGCTTCATACTTGCTCAGGCGCAGTAGACTTTCATAGGGAGAGCTTCCGTTGGCTGGGCTCAAGTATTTTGCTTCCATTGTGACCTGCCTAGGCAGGGGATTACCAGGTTTTGACGCCAGGCGTTCGCATTGAATGGCTTGTTGGATTATGGACTATACCGGCGTCCGACTAAGACCAAGTTCGGGGCGGTGATCTGTGAGACTGTTGTGACATACTCTCTTTGGAAGGCTGCCGTTCAGTGCGAGGGTACATGGAGTGTTCCTTACTTTCCTTCCCAGCTTGGTCCTTGGTCAGTCATCTCGTGCTTGCTTCGAGCCTGGCGACTCGCCGTCAATCTCGTACTGAGGGAGAGATTGGATCTGGCTGGAACGAAAATCAATTAAGGCTGCCTGCTGTGATCGTTGCTGATGTGGAAGCGTCGTCGCTAGTCGGCTACCCTTTGTAGGCTATGCAGGCCGGAATTTGCGAATGCTAAGGTAGCATCAAGTCCATGGAGGCCGCTGTCCTGTATTGCCAGATAGCGCCCACTTAAGGCCACGGCCTTCAAGGACCAGGTAGGGCCGTACAACATTCTTAGGCTCGAGAGGATGCAAGAGGACATGCTAATTAAATGATGTCTGCAGCACGGCAATGAGCCGCCTCCTGACCTCCTTCTTCGACGCAGGGGCCTATACGGTCAACATTTCATCGAGCACGTTCAGCAGGCGGAGCTCATGACAATTCTTCTAGACCCACCATCAAGACACTCTCGACGCCTGTCACTAGCCCGAAGAAGCTGTATTTCAAGTGCAAGGAGGTCCAGCTCAACCCCTTATACCAAATCACTCATATCAAGATGATAGACATCTATATCAAGTCTCCAATTTTCTATCGGTCCCGGACCTGACATCTGCGCGGTCGCGTCACGATCCCCGCGTGTCGCGATAGTGATATAGTGACGTGTCCGATAACACGATCGTAGAAGTCCTTTGGCTCGTTACGAAGACCAACGGTCGCTCCGGCAGAGATCTATTGTTATCTAGGCAAGGCCGCAAGGCGTACTGGATCGGTTGATTCGTTGACGGTCGGAAGAGACCAGACAATCCCAGGTGTGGACGCTCTGCTGTGTGTGCGGTCAGAGCGCTGCGCGTGTCGAAATCTCCGCAGGCCATGGCGCTGGCCGAAAGGAGACGATGCGAGAGTTTAGCGGCAACCTGCGTGGTTCGGTTGGCTGGCCTTGACCTGTTTCTCCACCTCGAAAGGGTGTTGGCGCTAAACTTGTGTGATCGCCCGAGCTCCGTCACCTCCTAGAGCAATAGTGTAGTCTGCGGTCTCACAACAACACATGTACGCAAGAGGATGACAGGGAGCCAGCGGGTAAGAACCCCTCGAAGCAGCCAGAGAAACAATGCTCATGGCGAGTACGTGAATGGTAAAGACATTATAAGGTAGTCATGCCCTCTTGCTGTTGCTTTCAGGACCCGAGAACGCATGGCACGTGAGTCTAGATGCCAGGGGTATTATAAGAGCATTGATCAACAACTCATTTCACAAGCGCAATGTCTCGGGACCACCCACAACCTACGACTTGCCTTACATACGCTCTAGGAGGTAGAGCTTCAAGCGCTGGGACAGCTTGACCTTTGTCACCACTCCTGTGCAATTGCCTGCGGTGTTGTTGTGTTTCCGTCCTTCTACGCTCACTTGACGTGATTGCAACCCGACCATCGTGGTTGATCTCGTCCATCCCTTTGCTTCCTTCGGCGTTCGTGTAATGTGCCGTCCAAACTGTCGCTTCAACGTCCGGGATATATCACCGTTATAATACACCCAATAATACATAACCCCGCGGCAGCAGGGGACCAGGAAACCCGAGAAAAAGTCACGTCAGGTTCAGGAGGTCGCTAGGGAAAAGCAATGCAACAGAAGAGAAAGAACGTGAAGGGATAGAAGATTCAGGATTGGCAACAACATCGAGTGAGCGGATACTTGCAGTCATGTCGTTGGCAACGACGCTTGCTTCCGAAGGGATGAGGCCGACAAGCTTCTTACCATCGATCAAATGTTCGAGCTGTGGAGATGAGATCGAAATCGCAGCAATGGGCGAGCACATTTGCGGCAAGGCACCTCAATCATCCAATGCGCAACCCGCCAGCTTTAGCAATCCGTTCACCCTACGCCAACTGAATGCCAATGGCCAGAACACGCCTCACGCGCCGTCGCCGCTTCAACGAAGCCAGGGAGCTGAATCACCGGAGACACGAGCCAGGCCACCGACGTTTACCACGACACAAATCCCGGCGCCGAAACCTATACGGGCACCGCTGCCTCAAATAGATGCAGGTGCGGCCAATAAACCGTTTCTAGCTCCACAACCACCAAGAAGCGACTCGCCGATGTCACCGGCAGTGAGCGTCCGGTCGGGTAGCAGCAATGGTCAAAGACCAGGCTGCAACCGAAGCGCAACGAGTCCGATGCCACGGCTCTGGGACCCAAGACCACCTAGTCCCGAAATGTCTATCAACCTGGATTGCGCCTTTCCACCATTTCCAGGCCCTGGCAGCAGCAGAAGTGGAAGTAGGCCGAGCACGCCCAGTGGACGAAGGACACCAACGCCAGGTGATAGAGCATCTTCGCGCAGTGGATCCAGGCAAGACGGAAAGGCCCCGCTTAGAAGTCCACCAGTCAGTGGCACCTTCTTACCATCCTCATCTTCATCCTCAGGCAGGCGAATGCCAAGTGAGCCCCAGCTACCACAGCAGAAGAAGTCTCTAGATCGGCGGCGGCCGAGTATGTCTAGCCTCAAGCTCAGTCATGAGCCTCCACCGATTCCCACTGAGCCGATTCCTCGACCCTCAACGGCTCATTCCCATCGGTCACAGTTGCCGAGGCCGTCCAACTTCAGCGGGAGTAGTTCTTCGCCGGAAAGATCAGCTACGCAGAAGAAAGCACCGCCGGCCAGACCGGAGCGACCAACAGAGAGTGTCCTGTCACCTCGCTTCTTGGACCAATTCAGCGCAGAGCCAGCGGAAGTGGTAGCTGGGCCGCTCATAGACCTACCATCCACCTTCTCCCCTTCCCAGCCGCCGGTGCTTCCTCGAAGCCCAGGGCGGAGCAAGAGCACACCAGATTGGAAAGAAGCGGAGGACGGACCCACGCCGCTGGCGCCACTGGAACGGGTCTCGACTGAGCCCGAGATGCGCGGCAGAGAACGCAGATCAACTCATAACTCCCGCTCGAGCAAAGACTCTCCACGCAAGTCCTTGGTCCGAGCACGGAGTCAGGGCAGAAGCGCGCCGCGAGTAGACTACCGGCTTCAAGACGCCCCACCCGTGCCTAAGCCAGTGCAGCAGTGTAAACAAGACGTAACTCACGCGCCCTCGGACTCAAGCTCCTCGACTACATCCTCCAATCGATCGCTCGGCAACAACAGCAGCAACATCGGCCCGAGCCCCATCAGCAGCGCCTCAAGTAGCGTCGATGCCTTTTCGCCGCTAGGTTCAGAGGCAAGCCATTACGGCGAGGACGAGAAGATGAGGGTGGCGGGGTTAAACATCAAGGCTCATCAGCAGAAGCCCGGCATGCGCGCAGAGATCCCGGCGCAGAGATCACCACCGCGAAGCTTCACTAGAAGGTCGCCTCCTATGGCTGCTGTGCGGCCTGTTGAGCAAGTGCCAGCTATGCCGGTCTTCTCGAGTCCGCCTTTGGAGTCGCCAATGGATCCTCTGTCCTTCAATGGCGAGGCTGCGGTAGTGTCGAGCCCGGAATCCGGCCCGCAGGATTACTTCCCCGTGCATCGTGCCAGTCCGAATTTGCATCGGAACTTCTCGATCCCCAGTCCAGGACCAAGGCAAACTACGCAGGAGCCACAGCCTGTGGCTAGTCCGCCTGAAGAGTTCGACCCGTATCGTGCCAGCTCGCCACCAGCGTACAGCAGAGCTCGCTCGAGGTCGAATGCAACCCTTCAGTTCAAGACGCCTAGCCATGGTACGTCCCTCCGACCCTTATCACCACAAGCCGTCCCACCACCTCCACCGGTTCCTCAAAACGCACTCCAAGCCCCTCCGCCGACACGACGCGGCACCAGCGCCCGCCCAACCTGCCGCGGCTGCAGTAACATCATCGAAGGCAAATCGGTGAAAGCCGCGGATGGCCGCCTGACCGGCCGCTGGCACAAAGCCTGCTTCACCTGCCGCGCTTGCGAGCAGCCCTTCACCACCGCCGACTTTTACGTCATCGCCAACCATCCGTACTGCGAGCAGCATTACCACGAGAAGAACGACTCGCTCTGCCACGGCTGCAATCGCGGCATCGAAGGCCAGTACCTCGAGACGACGGCGTCGAGCTCGAGCTGCGAGCGGAAGTTCCATCCGCGCTGCTTTACCTGCCATGATTGCCGCCGCGTGCTATCCGAGGATTATTTCGAGATCCGTGGGAGGGTATTCTGTGAGCGGCATGCCTTGGCTGCTATGCGTGGACAGTCACGGATGGCTGGACCAGGACTCCAGCCGCTGGACAGGAAGGCGTTGACGGCGGAGCGCCGGACCACAAGGTTGATGATGATGTAGAGCTCGTCGGGAATTTTGAACAGCTTGGTGACGGGATGTGGGCGTGGATCTATGAGGATTTAGCAGAGGCGTTCCTGGAAGCGGGAACTTTGCGACTGCTTTTCGGCGCTTCCAGTATTGCGTGATGCCTGTCATCATTTCTTGTGAGGAGGACAGCGATTTTGGTTCAGCTTTGTCTGAAGAGGCTTGAGTGGGTACGGTAAGGTATCCAGATGGTGCGTCGATTGCTTGTTGATACCCCTTCTGTCAGTCCGGCAGGCCTGCCACGTACGAAGCCTGGACCACAGGCTGGGATCGAATTTATATTCATAATGTATGTATAACGAAAGCGAAAGAGCCGTCCGCTACAAATCACATGACTACCTTAGTGCCTCGCCTACCATTGCCAGACTGTACTGCACCTGCCCACATGTGACGCAAGAGCGCCCAGGTGCAGCGAAAGCCTTGCCCGTCCTGGGTTGGATTCAAGGCGCTCTGCCTACATTTGGGTAGCTCTCCGACCAGCCGTCCACAGACGGTGCTCTTTTAGCAACTGTGCATGACGCATTGGGGATCCTTCTGGCCTGGCTCGAACGGCGATGCAGGCGGGGAGGCACAAGGACTCGACAACACCCAAGGAACCTTGCGTCGGGTACGAGTCTGCGGCGAGGACGGAGAGAGGATATGCTTGGTGCGACGCACCGCCAGCGCAGCGTGTAGCGGTGATTCCCTGGTTGGGTGCGACGGCTTTGACAATGTGCTCTACAAACGGCCTGATGAGCTTGAGTAGATTCTCAAATCGTTCTAGCGGACTGGATCGCTAGGGACCGTGGTGATTAATGATATAGGTAAGGGATGCAGTTAGGGAGAATGGCACGGTTGTTTTGCTGGCACGAATTCATCACGACCAACGAAGAAGGGCGGGAGTCCAGTGGTGTCAGACGTCAACATCCATCCGTTGCTGCGAGAAATCTGCAGCAAGCCGAAGGTGGCTTGCATGTTGTGCCTTGAAGGCTGCTGCGGAGAGCGAAGATGGCAAATGTCCTTTGTCAGCCGTCACCCCGCCACCTGTCGCCTCCTTGACTTTGCGGTGCTTGTATTGAGGACAAGATGCTCTTTGTGTCATATGTTGTGAACAGCAAGGAGCTCATCAGGCGGTCTACTTCGCCAGTTCGGAGACGGAGTAGTCGATCCTACGTTCGGCAAGAGCTCTTGACGGCGGATATGCCGGCAGTGGAGCCCTCGAATCTCGACAAGTTGGTTCGAGAAGTCGGTCAGAAGTCTCCTGATTCATAGTCTGCGTCGGAGTCGCCTCTGCCGTCGTTGTCGTTTGAGCCAGACGAAGCTGCTTCTGAGCCATGAAACATATAATGGTCCAGAACTGAGTGTCGGTTTGGGGAGGCAGTGGTACTTGGGACGGTCTGCACTGTTGTGTAGCACCAGTCTCCCTCGGCTTTCGTACAGAGTCCCGGCGGAGCGGTTGTGGCTGATGATGATCTCAAAAGAAATGTCTCAGGTTGCCCAGGCACAGACTTGTTTGCTGTTGTGCGCAATCTCGCTGCGCACGTCGCTTGTCGCCATCACGACGATGACGACCGCTATGGGATGCGTACCTACGGGAAGCTCAGGTAGACGAAGATGAATGATCGCGATTCTCGTAAGCTGAAGTGTTCTGTGTTGACGGGCGTCTCGTGACATACCACGCGCCTGAATCAGCGGCGAGGTCTGTGAGACAGGGCAGTTCGCCTGTCGCTAGCGCGGGAGAGGACGCGGTCAAATCAGGGGGTTTCGCATCATCAGCCCCGACCCGCCGTCCCTCGCGCCTGAGGGCTGAAGGAGTCGGGTTGCTGACTCTCTGCGACTGAGGGACTACTGAGAGAGCTGGAGCAGCTTCTCATCAGTCCAGTTGTCACACAGCGTCGCCCGCAGCGCCAGCCACCCAACGTCTGTTCTGCTCGTCTGAAGATCATCGTCCGCTTCGGCGACTGACCATCGTCACCAGTCCCGTATACACTCGCATCTTCCAGCACAAGTCAGCCCTCGATCGGCTTGCACTCGCAGACAGTCTGCTGCAAGAGTCGGCAGTCCGCTGGCCAGAGACGTTCTCATCCACGGTTCATCCGCCGCCCTGAAACAAAATTTGATTGGCCCAATCCTGCACAGTGCCTCTGGCAAAACTAGGGCACATTCAAGTCCTGTCCACCGCGCTTCCCGAGAAAGCCAATCCACCACCTCCGGCTTCCTTGCTGCTCTGCTTTACCAATCAAGCCTCCTCGAAGCCGCGTCCGCAGAGCGACTTCACTTCGACTTCACTTCTTTCGCCTTGTTGCCCACGCCTCTCTGCGGCACAGCCCATTCGCCTCCGCCACTGACATCTCGTCTTTGACTGTCAGGCCATCACACGGCATCCCGGCCAGGTGAACGGCTGTACCCGTATCAGCAGAGCAGAGTCCGCGCAACAAGGGCGCTACAATCACAGAGGGCCAAAAGCCTTGCTTGCTTGCGAGCCCGCGAAGTAGAAGGTGAGCATCACGTGTCAAGAGCAGATCTGGGAGCAGGAAACGCGCCCGGCACTTCTCCGTGGCAAACCCAATATCAGCAGGAACGCGCCGTGGTCCGCTGGTGTTGGAGCTGCCTCGTGCCTAATATACCCGCTGCGTTGTATACAGTGCACACGCGCCCATAAGCGGCGAGAGTCGGTCAAGGCGCCGGTCATGAACCTCATGCACTAACGGCACTTACTCAGGTTATCACCCAATCCACCGCATCTTCACCTTCCGCCGTCTATCGCAGCAAACCCTCCCTCCTTGCGCCACCGATAAAGCATCCTTTCCGACAACTGTCCTCGACCCATAGCCATATCAAGCCGCCGAGATGGGGTGCGGACAGAGCTCAGAGTCCAAGGAGGGCAAGCAGCGAAATGAGGAGATTGAGAATCAGTTGAAGCGCGACAAAATGAACCTGCGGAACGAGATCAAGATGCTGCTGCTCGGTGCTGGTGAATCTGGGAAGTCCACAATCCTCAAACAAATGAAGCTCATACACGAGGGTGGCTACTCAAGAGACGAGCGGGAAAGCTTCAGAGAGGTGCGCGAGCCCAAGTACGGCATGGAATGAGCGAGTACTGACAGGCCCCCAGATAATATTCTCGAACACCTGCCAGTCAATGCGCGTCATACTGGAGGCCATGGAGAGTCTAGAGATTCCTCTCGAAGACCAGCGAGCAGAGTATCACGTCCAGACGATCTTCATGCAGCCTGCGCAAATCGAAGGCGACGTACTGCCTCCCGAAGTCGGCCAAGCGATCAAGACTCTTTGGGCCGATGCTGGTGTACAAGCAGCCTTCCAACGAAGCCGAGAGTACCAGCTCAACGACAGTGCAAAGTACTACTTTGATACGATTGATACGATCGCGTCGCCTACCTACATTCCCTCGGACCAGGATGTGCTACGGTCGCGTGTAAAGACGACTGGTATCACGGAGACGACCTTCATCATTGGTGACTTGACATACCGAATGTTCGACGTCGGTGGACAGCGATCTGAGCGGAAAAAGTGGATCCACTGCTTCGAGAACGTTACCACTATCCTATTCCTTGTCGCCATATCTGAATACGACCAGCTACTGTTCGAAGACGAGACGGTGAATCGGATGCAGGAAGCGCTCACGCTCTTTGACTCCATATGCAACAGCAGATGGTTCACCAAGACCAGCATCATCCTCTTCCTCAACAAGATCGACCGGTTCAAGGAGAAGCTGCCAGTATCGCCAATGAAGAACTACTTTCCAGACTATGAAGGTGGTCAGGACTACGGTGCCGCATGTGACTACATCCTGAACCGCTTTGTATCGTAAGTTGCGCCATTACTGCGGATGTGACACCAAGGCATGCAGACCGGGTACTGACCGATGGCTTGCAGGCTCAATCAACACCCCACAAAGCAAATCTACACCCACTTCACCTGCGCCACCGACACGATGCAGATCCGCTTCGTCATGGCCGCGGTCAACGACATCATCATACAAGAGAACTTGCGCATGTGCGGACTGATATGATCGGCCCTGCTACCCTTTCCCAAGCTCGACTTGTGCTGAATGAGAAGCTTCCATAGGTCCATGGCAATCTGACACGTAAGCGAGCGGCGAAAACGTAGGCGACACAGCGAAACCGAATGACAGATGACGGCGGGCAGGGCGTCCGCAGCTCCGTGTATTGCGCATCAGCTCCCAGATTGCTGGCACCGTTAGCGCGACAGAGCGGTCAGCAGCGTTGATGTGCTGCTGGCGAGGGATTTTCACACATCACACACCAGATGGATACCACAGAACGAGCGTTTTCTTCCTCTCGACCACGGCGCAATGGCGGCGGCGGAGAAGGCCATCTTCAGTTACCTATGCATGCAGATGGGCTGGACCTCTTTACCGATGTGCAGTACTTGCGCGCTTTTGGACCGGGCGGGACGAAAGCATGCGATACAAGCGGAGGAGGGCTTTTGGGAGCCCCGTCGGTCATTCTTCCTACTGCAAAACCTTTCCCCGTCTGTGGCGCTGGGCTGGTGAACGGAGCAATGGAGAGCGAGGGGGATCTGCTGTTTCTTCTAACCTTGCTAATCCCAGCGTGGAATGGCGGCGGCTTGCTTGTTGCTGCTGGTGCTGTTACTGCTGTTACTGCTGTTACTGTACTGTGCCAACATACCCCACGATGTGTCTGTTTTTCGTTTGTGTAGCTCTGGTATGATATGGAGATGTGGAAAGTCGCACCGATGCCCTCACTTCTCTGAATGCGTTCTGTTGGTTGGCGTTTGGGCCTTTGTTGTGTTTGTGACTGGTATAGCTGGTTTGCATGAGAATGGCTTGCGTAGAACGACTGTGTGAGGTACAGGTAGGAAACTATAGCTCTCCCCAAGTGACGCAGCTCTGTACTGGGATTGCTTCAATGGGTTTGAACATGGCTGGGCTGTATGCAGGTATTGTGAGCTTCTCAGAACTCCCAGCTTCGGATGGTGAAGATGCTATGGCGGTCCTTATATTTGCAATGTTGATAGGAGCTCTATAGGTAGGTCAAGTTGACATTCTTGAGGTGCAGCGTCTGAGAATTTGAAGCCTGAGGCCGCCCGTGTCGAAGCCGAAGCTGGCAGGCCGTACCCGGCTAGCTTCCCCCGGGAGTATCCGGTTTGTTTACGAGGCTCATCACCAAACTTCGTGTGTCCTCGCCAGCACGCACCACCGCACCTCATTCGCACCAGCAGCATTACTACACGCGCGACTTGCCTTTGCGACGCGACTTTGCACTCACTGCTTACAAGTCCTGCGAGACATGCTGCTGGGCTGTATGCGCCTTCCGAAGTGAACGCCACTAGCACGCGACACCGACGCGCTTTCCCGCTTCCCGTTCTGACGAGCGATGTCAATGGTCATTACGCGCTCGCCCCTTGAGCAGATCGGTATGAACGGAGCTGGAATGCAGAAGAGGAGGAGTGCGCGACTATCGCATGAAGGCGTAGGCGAGGATGAACCACCCGCCAAGAAGAGCCGCGTCAATGGCGCAACGACGAAGACGATCAGCACAAAGGAGCAGGATGGCGACGCGAGCGCCGCGGCGAAACGCAAACCGAGGAAACAGTATGAGCATAATGTAGACGGCTTCACCTTCACCAAAGCCAGTAAGAAAGGTCAGACCGCGAAGGAGCCAGCGGTGCGCGATTCTACCTCGGACATGACGAAGGTACCAGGTGGTAATACCAGTGCGCCGCCAAATCGGAAGTCAAGGAGGCAGTATGAGCACGACATAGACGGCTTCACGTTCACCAAGGCTAGCAAGAAGGGCCAGACGGCGAAAGAGCCGGCGGTGCGCAACTCTAGCTCAGCACGGCCAGCCACTCCGCCCGCTGCCGGTGAGAATGTAAGAATACAGGCCTCCGATGAAGATGTTGCGCCGCTCAAGACCGGTCAAAAGAAGGTAACGAAGAGACTTCCGACGACACCTGAGCGAGAAGCAGCAGAGAAGCCTATCCGTAGGAGCAAGCGCATTTCGAACGAGCACGAGCCTTCTGAGCCCCAGCGGGCTTCACCTCATAAGCCGGCCCACTCTAAATCCCACGCCAACCACGAGCGATCACCCAGTGCAGAAAAGGCAAAACCGGTTACCGTTGAGAAGAAGCGAAAGCGAGGCGCCAATGGCGGGGAGGAGGAGCAGAAGATTATGCGCATCGCTCTACCTTTTCAGGATACACCCGTGATACGACGGAACAAGGAGATGCGGAAGTCTAGCGCAGAAAGCCATAGACGAAGCAGCTCGGCCATGAGAGGGAGGCGGGCAAGCAGTCTAATTGATGAAGGCCGCGGAAATGGTACGTATGAGCTGGTTAGATGCAACACGTGGACTTCTGACCATGCGGCTCTGTTCGCAAAGGCGCCTTATCTGCAGTCCAAAGCACTCGCTCGCACACTGTCCTTCGCTCCGACCTCCGGGTCTTCAACATCTCCGCCGAACGACTCAACTTCGTCGGCCAAGTCTTCCCATCCTTGCACCGAGAATTGCCTCCAAGATGTATTTGCTGACACTGCGGATCTTGGCACAGCACTGCCGCATGCAGAAGTGTCAGCATCAGAATTCTTCAAACATATCTCCGCAGATCTTACAGAGCCTCGGCGTATGCGATGTCTTTTGGGCTGGTGTGGCACTCGAGCTTTGCCAACAAAGCCTGAGGCGCCCAAAAAGAACACACCGGAGGCGAATTTGGAATTTCAGGCTTTGCAAGCTGGTAGGTCATGTCAATTCGTGTCTGATTGCAACAGAGCGCCGATTGCTAACACAAATTTAGCGCGAGTCATTCAGGAGGAGCTCTCACTCGACTTGACCACGAAGGGAGGTCTCAGCGACTGGTTCTCGCGCGATGAAGGAGCACCGCCGCCTGTTCCACTGAAGAAGAAGTCAAACCCGCGCAACGTGACAAATGCGGCAAAAGCCGACGAGCTAGAGAGGGAGCTCGAGAGGTATGGCCGGCTCAGAGCACGCTTTAACAGACGGGCAGCTAACGTTCAAAGCAGATTAAAGAAGGAGCGAGCAGAGTGGGATGAGTTGATGAAGTCTGCCGTACCGTCAAGCTCGCCTGTAAGAGAAGGCGCCGAAGCAGAAGGCGACATGTCGCCACCCCATTCCGACCTACTCGACACCCCTCAGCGAAAGATCCTAGAGCAACTTCAAGTCCCTGCAGCAGACTTCCCTACCGAGCCCGAAGCCATCCAACAACGCCTCCGCAACGTCACCGAGAATCTGGAATTCTCCGTTGACCAGTTCGCTCACGGCATGCATGCACTGAGCACTACTAGGGACACTGCTGAGCGACTGGCGGATAAGACGCTAGCCGACGCGGCTGATGTCTTAGACGAGCGGGAGAAGGAGCGCCGTTCGGGGGGCAAATCGGTTGACGCGTTTGATGCGCTCAAGGCGCTTGGGAAGGTGATGAATGCTCCCAAGAGATGAGTAGAGGCATTGAAGATGCAAGTGTGTACGTACAGAGACCAGAGCGTTTGGAAATGCCAACATGAATGATACCTTTGATGCTTTTGTACACGGCTATTGGCCTATACCCTCACGTTTACATTCGAAGCTACCTAGGTATACTTTGATTCGCGTCCAACGTTCTGTGTCCTGCTGCTCGTCAAGAGTCTAGTGTTGCGATCTCATGACAACAACGTCTTTCTGCTGATAGTTCCTTATTTGCCAACGTGCAGCCAGCGTCCTACGTTCATCGACTTGAAGACTGCTGGTCGCAGGTGCGGTCACGATTTGATGGTCTTACTCTAGCAACGAAGTACAATCCCCAGTACCAAGCTCTTATCGCGGACAAGGACCGCTCCACAGCTCAGAACGGGTACAAGGTCACGAATCAGTGGGGCACGCTGGCACGTCAAGCGCTCGCACTCTGGTCGTGACAGGGCATCATCAACAGGACGGGCAAGTGGTGGACTCCAGCTCGAAATAGCTTAGCGAAGCCGAGATGGTAGATCGGGCGAGCAGAAGAGTGCGATGGCCTTCACGTCTTACAATGCTCGATAGCATAGGATGGCGTCCAGATACCAGCGAGCAAGGAGCGTACCTAGCTCAAGATTTTGTGCGATGGGATGGACTCGTCCGTTCGCAAGGCGTCACGCTGACAGGGGCGACAGTCACACGACTTGGAGCTCCGCCTTCCAGAATCAAGCGCTCTGTTGCTCTGCCAGGGTGTACAAATTGAGACATCTGCAGAGCCTGGCGTTTCGCCTCCCATCTTCTACCCGCTACCGTCAACGACAGCCCAGCCGCCGTGTGTCTGGAACAGTCGCACAGAGTTCCGCAGAAGGGACGACCTGAACAACTAGGTCCACAGCATACCGTCTTGAATTGTGTAATGTCGCAGACGAGATGATCAGATCCCCCACGGCCTAGCAACCATCATCATCATCATCCTCCTCCTCCTGCACAGAGTCAGTTGATGCTACTGCAACGTCTCGGGTACGGGCACAAGGGCGCTACGGCCAGACAGTTGGTTGACAATACCGCGTCGTAGAAGATGCGGCATGTTTAGCGTACGGACTTTGAAATTGTAGAGAAAGCTCATAATCATCATGAAGGTAGAAGTGGTATACGTCGCAGCGCTCGGGGCTCAGGCTACAAACCCATCTTTATCCTCAACAGCGAGCCTACGCCAGACTCCTTGCGAGGCGGTGTATCATGACAGTGGGACGTGAGATGTTCAAATCTCGCCAGCCAGCTTCTTGATCTTCTCCTGCACGTACTGCTCCTTCTCCGCCTTGGTCTTCTTGTTCTGGCGGTACTTCAGGCTCTCCTGCTTCCACTCCTCCTTCGTCTTCTTGGGGCCGGACTCCTCGTCCTTCTTCCAGGGGTCCTCGCGGATCTGGCTGTGCGCCTCAGTGTACAGCTCCTCGAGACCATCCGCCTCAATCTCGTCGTCGATGTAGCCCGAGAACTGGCCCTTGTACCTCTCCTCATCGTCATCGGCGAGCGTCTCCATGTACTCGGCGACGTGGCCGGCGAAGATGTACTTGCGGAGGGTCTCGGCGTCGAGCTCCTTGGTCTCGATGTCGTAACCCGGGAAGCGCTTGTCGGAGTGCGGGATGTAGAGACCGCCGTCGGAAGCACCCTTCATGGCGCCGAAGACACGGGCGCCAGTGGAGGTGCGGGCCAAACCGACGTCGAGGTAGCACTTGAAAGGACGGCGCTCCTCGCCATCAACCTCAGCAGCCTCGGTCAGCTTGTACTCGCCATCGACCTCCTCGACACCCGGGAAGGCGTCGGCAATCTCAAGCTTGGACAGAGCGCGGCGGGCGATGAGCAGACCAACGCAGTAGGCCGCGGCCCAGTTGGTCAGGCCGTGAGTGACGCCGTAGCGCTTGAGCTCGTGGCCGTAAGCGGCGCAGAAGACCTTGTCGCCAGTGATTTCGGAGCTGACGATCTGGGCGATGATGTCCTTCTTGGTGAAGCGGATCACCAGGCGGTACTTGGGCGCATTGTATTTGTTCTTGGCCTGGCTGATGAGCCTCTTGCGCGCGTAGTAGTCGGTCTTACCCGACCGACGGCGCTTGTACTTCACCTGGTAGCGGCTGATCACTGTCAGTCGACGTCCCCATCTACTATCGAGCAAGCAGTCTTACCTGAAGTAGGCGGAGTTCTTGACCAGCTTGGTCTGCAATAACATCCACGAGTCAGCAATTTGCGCTTCAGTCTCCCATACCGAAGCATCTTGCGACGACTCTCATATCGGCACACGAGGCCATTGGGAGTCAGAAATGATGGCGTAGTCACTTACGAAGGCCATGTTGTCGTTGTCGTCGAGGCTTCACTCGGTGCGTGCAGAAAGAAGAACTGCTTCGCTCATCCGCCAAAGTAAATCCTCAGTGCGCATAAGCTACGCCAAGATTTTCTGGAGCGCGGTGGTGGTCAGATTTTGATGCCTGAGGCCGAAGCGACTTCACCTCAAAAGGCTGAACCTGAGATTGACAAGACAACGAAACGGAATCACCTTCAGGTCACTTTATCAAAGACTTCACTTGTGAGTGAGATCTCTCGTATGTGCAGTCGAGAAGGAGAAACACTCACTTGGTGTCTATGATCTTGTGATCCTCCAGAAAGACTACCAACCCAAGCCTGAGAGAAGCCTTTCACCTGCCCGACACGATCAGTCAACCCTCTAGAAGCTCCACGCATGATCTACCTTGGTCACGGAAGCTCATAATGACTGCAATTAGTGGCTGTTGGAAAGGCATAGAAGTAGTCGCCTGCCGAGGACTACTGATTCGCCAATCTTTCCTTAGGCTGCCGGAAAGCACCATTCGCTCTTTCGCTCTGTCTCACCGTATTCCTTTGAACTCTTTCAAGCTATAAGAGCCTGCACACTACAGCTCATCATGTCTCTGCATCGTCTCAGTCCTCGCATCCTGGGATCAATTCCCTCTCGCCATGTTCGCTGTCAAAGACTCACAAGGCAAGGGCCGGGGTCTGTTCGCTACCCGCCTCATTCCCTAAGGAGCCCGCATCATTCAAGAGAGGCCGTTGCTGGTCAACTCGCCTGACCAGCCGTGTCACATGACAGACATCTACCACAGCTTCCATGCTCTCCAACCACATGCTCAGGCGCAGTACTTGGAGCTTGCTTGCACAGTACATCCAACAACGCTAGCTGAATATCGACAATTCAAGGAGAAGGTGAGCATTGATGTCAAGCAGACACAGCAATTGACCCATGTCGCGGATGTCGTCAAACTATGTGGGATCTTCGACACCAACTTTTACGGCCTCGATTGCAGCGGAGGAGAAGGCATCGATGGCAACAGAAGAAAGGCGGCGGGCGTCTTCTTCGAGGCGTCCAGGATCAATCATTCATGTATTCCCAACGCAACTTCGCAGTGGGAGCCTTCTCTTCAAAGTCTGACCGTCCACGCCATCGAAGACATCGCGGCGGGCGAGGAGATCACCATCAGCTACGTCGAGGCCCTGCGGAAGCGTGAGGAAAGACAACAGTCACTGAAAGGCAGGTACAATTTTGACTGTGACTGCCCCGCCTGCGATAGCACAACGGTCTTTGGGCAGATGAGTGACAGAAGCAGGGGCGAGGCGGACCAGCTTGGCCGCATCTTGATGGCGTCGAAAGTAGGGACAGAAGGTCTCGTGCGAAGCACAATGGGGGTTCTGCAGCTGATACAGGAAGAGTGTCTGGGTGGAATCTGGGAGACGCATGCCCGCGCGGCTCTCACTCAGGCACTTGCACACCAGGGTAGGATGGTTGAGGCTGTTGCGGAATTGATGAAGGTGATGCAATGTACTAGAGTCTGTTGTGGCGAGGACGGAAGGGTCTATCTGGAGCCAAAGGAGAAGGTTGATCAGATTAGGCGGATATTGGCGGGAAGTCGCGACGGCACGGCCTAAGCAAACGTCGCACGGTTTTCGCTCCCGCCGCCTATTGGTATTCCGGCACACTTGTTGAGCATCTATCCAGCTCCCTGCACAACTCTAGCAGAGAAGCTATGATTGCTTCCGCCAAGAGGTTTGAAATTGATAGGATAAGCTCGTAGCGGTCGAGAGACAGCCATCTTAAGCTGCCTTCTCCTTGACATAACCCTCTCTCAGATCCGTCAACAACCCATGTATTCCTGCCACGCTCAACTTATCAGGCCAATCTTCCTGCAGCAGCTGCCTCAAATGCTCAATCAGAAACTTAGCATCCCTTTCCAAAGCCTCAGGCTTCCTGACCACCGTGATCCATCGCCACTCGTCATCGACCGTCCAATCACTGCTCAGGTTGACTCGCTTCAAGGTGATACAGATAGCACCGTTTGCCGACTTCACTCGATTCTCCAGCGTAACATAGCGCATCCAGAAGGAGATCTGCCGGAGTTTTGGAAGTTGCGTCTCGTTGCACAGAAGCCATTTCCTAGCATCGTTGGCTTTGGCTGCTTCGGAGTGGAGGACGAAGTCATTGCAGCTGTACCATAGGGGAATGGATTCTCGCCGTATCTGTTGGCTGACTTTGGTGAGAGCGGGTTGGACGGCTTGAGCGAAGGAGTCTCGTTGGTAGTCGTCCAGTCTGAAAGAGACGAGAGTCTTCTCGGATTTAAGTGCATATTCGAAGATGAGATCACGAAGCTCCGGTGGAATCCCTAGAAGAGGGCAACGGTCGGGTTTGGGGCGCATGAGGGAGGGATATGTCCAATCCATGATGAGTGGCCCGATGGGAAGATCTTTTACTGCGGATCTTTCTCGAGATGACGGACAAGCACTATTGTCTAAAGTGTAAGTAGGTAGTGCATTCTTCGGAAGGGTCAGGTCGAGGGGTCTATTATGTAGATCAGGCCATCGAACGGTGACGGCCGGTATCGGAAGTTGATAGGATCCGGGAGACCTACAGCACAGAGATGCAGGAAGGCCTGGCGATTCTTCTGGAAAATCATTAATCAACGTGAGGAGCTTTGAGCCTTGATCGACGCAGCAACGTACTGTGAGGAGACGAATCGCGCAGCCGCCTGCGGATGTAGAGTGAAGTGAATGCTTCATTACGAGCAATTGACCCCGGCGAATGACGTAATGGCCAATGCTCGGCACTAGCAGCTTTGGAAAGGGACGCTTCCTCTTCAGCTTTACACTTCTACTACATAGGTGTGTCCTCGACCTTGCAGATAATGAGGTTACAGTAGCGACTCTGCATATGACCGGCACGATGAAGGCGACAGACATCTCCTCGTTCGCCACGAGCCAATTGTCGCTGCTCAATAACGAACTGCAGGCCGAACTCGCAGAGACTCAACTGCTCACCTCAACCCATGCGCCTACCGTACTTCAACGCGCCGGTCTCGCCCTCCTCAACCTCTCCGTATCATCGCAGCGCACAGGTCTGGGGGGTAAGACGCTCCTCGAGCTCGGTCTTGACCCAGCAGTGGGCGGCGATGGCGAGCTTCCCGAGCACGGCCTGCGAGTCGGAGATATCTGCGCGGTAGCAGAACAGCCCAAAGGCGCGGAGCGGAAGAAAGAGCGCGAGAGCAAAGAGAAGCAGGGTGCCGAGGGCGTTTTGACGAGGGTACAGAGGGAGGCGGTGACGGTGGCGTTGGATAAAGAGGAGATAGATATCCCAGGCGGCAAGCTATGGCTGTACGTACTTCTTTCAACAAGTACACGTACGGGAGTGACGGGTAGGCTGATATGTAGCGTGTACGTAGGGTCAAGCTGGCAAACGATGTCACATACAAGCGTCTAAATCTCACCATGACCAAGTTGCAAAAGATGCAGCCTTCAGAACATAGCTTGCTGACGCAGGTTCTGTTCGGACAGTCTTCGCCCACACCTATGTCTGAAGATGACTTGAAGGCGGACTTGAAGTGGAGCGATCCGTCGCTCAACGAGTCCCAGAAAGATGCTATACGTTTCGCTCTCGCCTCTCGCGACATTGCTTTGATCCATGGTCCACCAGGCACGGGCAAGACCCACACCCTGATCGAACTCATCCTGCAGCTCGTGTCTCAAGGCCAACGCCTATTAGTCTGCGGACCCAGCAACATCTCTGTAGACAACATCGTCGAACGTCTCTCTTCGCACAAAGTACCCATGGTCCGGCTCGGGCACCCAGCAAGGCTACTACCAGGAGTACTCAATCACAGCCTTGAGGTCCTGACCAAGACGTCCGAAGCCGCAGCTATCGTCTCAGACATCCGATCTGAGATGGACGCTAAACAAGCGAGTATCCGCAAGACCCGCAACGGTCGTGAGAAGAAGGGGATCTACGGTGAGATCAAAGAGCTAAGGAAGGAGTTTCGGCAGCGCGAGGGCCGCGTTGTGTCTGAACTGTTGCGAACGAGCAAGGTCGTTTTATCGACGCTGCATGGCGCTGGCAGCTTTCATTTGAAGAATGAGAAGTTTGACGCTGTGATTGTCGACGAGGCGAGTCAAGCGCTCGAGGCACAGTGCTGGATTCCTATCATCATGGCCGGCGGTGTTGGGAAGTTGGTGTTGGCTGGCGATCATCTGCAACTGCCGCCTACGATCAAGTCTTTGAACGCGAAACCGGCGAAGCCAGCTCAAGAACCGCGCACAAAGAAGAAGGAAGAAAAGGCGAAAATTGGTGTGTTAGACATGGTGGACGACGCTGAGAAGCTGTCTCTGGGCGACAAGAGGCAATCCAGACCCTCGAAGAATTCGAAAGAAGACGGAACCACCCTGGAGACGACCCTCTTCGACCGCCTTCTCAACCTCCATGGCCCCGCCATCAAGCGTATGCTAACCACACAATACCGCATGCACGAGAAGATCATGGCCTTCCCCTCCACAGCTCTATACGAAGACAAGCTGATCGCCGCTGAAGCGGTGAAATCCCGTCTACTGAGAGACTTACCGTACGAGGTCACAGATACAGAGGACACCCGCGAGCCCGTCGTCTTCTGGGACACGCAAGGCGGTGATTTCCCCGAGAAGACCGAAGATGACACGGATTCGGGTGCGAAGGGGAAGAGTAGTCTGCTTGCTGAGAGCAAAGTGAATGAGAATGAGGCCGCGATTGTACGGATGCATGTCCAGAGTCTGGTAACAGCGGGTGTGAAGGCAGAGGATATTGCTATTGTGACGCCATATAATGGGCAACTAGCACTGTTAAGTGGAACGCTCAAAGAACGCTTCCCTGGCATTGAGCTGGGGAGTATTGATGGCTTTCAAGGACGAGAAAAAGAGGCTGTGATTGTCAGTCTAGTACGCAGCAACCCAGAGCATGAAGTAGGCTTCCTAGCAGAGAAGCGGAGACTGAACGGTGAGCACATTGTATACCACAAGCGATCTTTACCAGGACATGACCGCTGACTTCGAGGACACGCAGTCGCAATGACAAGACCCAAAAGACATCTCTGTGTAATCGGAGACTCCGAAACCGTAAGCAGGTAAGTAAACCGTCCTGCTGATCTGCCCGCCCCGCCCCCTGGTCTCAGAACGTCGCACAAAGAAGCCAGGATGCTCGCGCAATTCCCCCCTCCCTACTGCACGCGCGACGAACGCCTGCTCGGGCGGCGAGTTGCACAGGAAAAGACCAATAACATCAAACGTCAATTTCCGGCTTCTCGGTCGCTGCGGCATGGGTGGTTGCACAAAGGCGGGCAGCCTACTGGCCCTTGATGCAGGTCCCGAGATTGGTTTTGTGTGACGCTGGCTGACTTTTGTTGAAACGACAGGGGGTCCAAGTTTTTGAAGGCGTGGATGGGGTTTTTGGAGGAGATGGCGGATCTGAGGTATCCTGATCTGGCGCAGTTGCAGGAGGTCGGGTGAGGATGGAGGATCGGGAGTGGTGTCGGAGAATCTATACCGACGCAGCCTGGTTCGAGGATCTTGCGAGCCGTGCTGATGGGTGTCAGCAGGTCATCGACGAAGGATCTCCGCCTGGAAAATTCGTCAGGTGTGCCCCCCTGCAGGACGCAGCTGTGGTCAAGGGCAGAGCTGGTAAGAATCTTGATCACGCAAACGCAGGCTGAGCTCGGTAGTAGGACACGCGAGAGGCTGAATGCAAGGTCAAAGTCCACTCTCGCTTGCAGGGTTTCGAGCGGCTGTCGAGCCTGTCCTGCTCATGCACTGTATGTATAAGACTTGCTGGCTGTATCTCATCACGAACCAATCGCACCACAGCTTCTTACTTCACGCATGCAATGCCGTGAAGGCTGATGACAGGATATACCTCCGCTTCGAATCCTCCGGAGGTAGCATGTATCAATCAGGATATTTGTCTAGCACTCCACGGCGTATGCAATCATACCCGCATGCATACTTTCATCCTCCATCCTTCGCGAAAGGCAGACGCCCAAGACACCCTGATTTCGATGTCGCGGAATCGTCGGTCCGCGCATTGACACCAGCCTATGTAGCCTTGACCAACGAACGCTCTAATCACCACGATGCAACGTTCGATAGCCTGCTGGTGTCGATTTGCGACGGGGCGTCGGACGGACGAACCGGTTCGGAGCAGCAGCAGGCCAGCAGCAGCAAGGTTCGATCACGCCAACGGGCGCGCATCAAGGTTTTGCGAGCCGAACCCTGGAGGCGCTCTACGAGCGTGAGGGTCGGCCTTTTATCGTTCTGCTGTACCACTGTTCAGTCGAGGAAGAAGACCACGAGGTGTTGTTATAGACCCTGCGTCGGAAGAATGATTCCATTGCTTTCATGATGGGGGATTATACCATCGTCTGTCCAGCTCGAGGTCGATATAGATGGGAGTACGCGGTGTGGGTGAGGTCCGTCGGCGGGTCACCGGGTCTGAGGAGACGCAATGGTCCCGCGTGCCGTCTTGTCGTCAGTCAATTGACAGTAGTGACAAGCTGCAGGTTGCAAGCCCCATAACACTACTGCCCGCTCCTGCCTGGACTACTGTAGGTACCTGTACGGCTGTACCTAGTAGTAGTGTCGCTGGGTCTACTGCTGCATGAGGGAGATTGCGTTATTGCATTGCGTCTACCAATCGCGGCGACTCTGCAAGTAGGGACATGCTCATGGTTGTAGGCAAGTCGCCATCATCCCGTCGAGCATGAAACATGGCCAACAACCCTTAAGTCCCGGATGCAACGCAACGCCACCTCACGCTGCTGAAACGGCCCCGCCATGGATGAGGGTGACAAGGTACAGATGTGCAGATGGGGCCCCCATGCCGGAGCGTGCGTGCGTGCATTGATGCTGATCCAGACCTTCCTTCTTGAGGTGGTTATTGCTCCGTTGATACACACCGACTTCCGTCCCACCTTTGTTTGCCTTTGCCCGTCTCCCCTCCCACACTCCACTCACGCTGCCGCTCCACCACCGGGCCTGCATCTTGGCGTGGCCCTCCACCGCCGCATTAATTGGCGTGTTATGAGCCGTCGTGCAGCTCTGCCGGGTACCTGAGGCGGGCCGCCATTTCTCCCAAACCCACTCGCCTCACGACTCCGACCCCCTTCTATATCCTCCTTCCCACGTCCAAGCCCGGTCCTTCCAGTACATGTATACCGCGCCGACGTAGAAATCGGCGTGGAAGACTTGAGACCAATCGCAGTCTTCGCGCAGAGCTCTACTACGCGTTGTCCGATTAAGGACGAAACGGAATCGACAATACCGTTGGAAGCGTAGGACACGGCATAAGTGCCCCAATCTGCCAGACGGCTCAGTCGCTCGTTGGACATATAATACTACGGTCGTTACTGGAAGCAGTCCCATCCCTACCTATCGGATTCCACCCCGAACCCCATTGGTAAAGCACTACTAGCCTGTATGGATTCACCTTCGACTTCCAATGGATCGTTCGAACAACGGAACCGTCGGCCGCACGCAGAATAAAGGTAGCACACGAGCCTTTGAGAGCAGACCGAGCACCGACTCGCAGACGCAACGCTTGCAGAAGAAGAGGAGTACGGCCGGTGTGCGGAATGCGAGTCATCCCCACTTCTCAGTGGTCGAGAGCAGAGGCGTTGGAGAACAAGGATACGATGTCGTAAGAGAGGATGAAAAGGCTCGCAAAGGCTCGCTGCGCAATGCTGTGCGGAGGATCTTTGGGAGGAGGTCGAAAGAAGTTGAGCCGCCTCCTGCTTTGCGCGCGAGCCCCATGCGACATGGACACCATAAGAGTGAGCCGCCTGTACTGGCACCTACGAAGATCCCCGAAGAACGCTACCAGCAGGAGGAGCATATACCTCACCGGACACTCTCTGCGCCTTTGCATGCTATGCCTGCCGCTTCGTTCGAGCGAAACAGGTCGCCCTATGCTGTGGAGTTCCCACATAGTGCGCGACTGAAGCCATTGGCTCTCGAGAACCCTTTCACCGCTCCCGGAAGTCAACTTAGAAGACGTAAGACGCTGCCTAGCATCCTAATTCCGGAAAACGATGCCTCACAGATAGCTGCTTCCGTCAACGATGCGCCAGAGCCTCCCCCGGTCCCCAGTCTTGAAGCCAATCGTGATATATCTACTCCAGATCCGCGGCCGGTAGTCGGCAGCATTAGGAGCGTCAAGAGGAAGTCGAGGAGTGCCGGCGACCTCAAAGGCGCTGCCTGCGTGGAGCAGAGTACATCCATGCAGAAGAGTGAGGAACTTAGGTTCTGGCGCGAGAGCTTTCAGGGAAATGTACTGCAAGCTAGCGGCTTCACCAACGTGATGCCTTCTCGAGAAGAGGAGGTTGAGGACTACGTTGATGATCGAACACCGACGCCTACGCCAACGGAGCCTCTCTCGACCAGACAATCAGGCGCCACCACGATCGGCAGTACTCTCCCTTCTACGCAACACGGACTGTCGTTCAGCGGAGGTGATATGGGGTCTGTCGGTACAGAGATGTCACGCGACTTGGAGGATAGAGTTGCCAGGCTAGAAGACGGACTCCAGCATTTCCGACGCTCCCTTCAACGGCTCACGAACGACCGCAATCGACGCACCGTTGTTATGGGTCAAGGCAGGACACCAAGCAGCGTTGCCGGAGCCCGAACGCCCAGTATGCTGGCCGACACACTCTTAGACTTCAGTCCTTCAGATTACCCATACAACTTCAACGAAAACACTCAACGCCCTTCTACATCACCGCATCGCCCTCAAACACCAGTACGCCCAACAGACAGTGCCAGTGCCGGTCGCCTAGCTATGCCTCCTCTCCCCAGAACAATGAGCGCCGACGAGCCCTTCATAACCCCCTCCCCGCCCGTAATGACCTCCCTCCTCCCCCCCGGCATGGGCCCCGCCAGCAACGCCAGTAACTCCAGCCCCGCCGCTCCCGCCCCGCAAACCCAACAATACACCTTCAAATCCCTCTACGAAATGCTCTCCGACGAGCGCTCCGCCCGCCGGAGACTCGAATCCCAACTCCGTAATATGCGTCAGGAAATCAATAACCTCCATTACCAAGTCTCCGCTGGCTCCCACGCCGCAGACAGCCATCGCAGCAGCTTCGCCCCGCCCTTGGATCCTCATACTGCTTCCACCCGCCTTGGCGATCTCCTTCGCGCTACTGACGCCAGTCCTCCCGGCGTCGCTACCGCTTCGTCCAGAGAGTACAGGGACTCCTCAGGTACCACGGGTCTCTCCTCCTTTCCCTTCACCGCTGGACGCCCAGGCGTCGTGAGTCGCTTCTCCGCCTCCGAAAGCGAGGCAGGCGCTGGTGGCCCGGGCACCGATGAGGTGGACCTTGAGACGCCTTATGAGGCTTACCAGACGCCTAGGGAGGAGCGGAGTCGGTATCCTTTACGGAGTGATGAGGGGGATATGTTTTGAGCTACGACAGGTTTTGGTTTGACGTAAGATGGGGGAAGGTTGTTTCCTTTGCGAGATGATTATGAGCTACATATTTGGGACGATGATGAAGTTGTGGGAGTGTGGAAATCTTTGTAATGTAGATACCTCGTTGGAAGGAGCCTGTGTGTTGTCGTTGTTGTGGTGTGAAACTTTTGTATGATACCCATGTTATGTATTGCTTTGGCTGTGGGCCTTGTGCTCGCGTATGAAGGAGATGATTCTTAAGTTATGGGATCTGTTCTGAGACTACGCTCGCACTGAGCTCTGACTTTCACTGACCACGCCCTCCTTTGAGTTGTATATCACATTCGCTGTTACCAATAATTTGTACCCGCATTCGAGGATTGGTCCACCGCAGCTGCAGCACTAAGGCCATCCAAAGGGGATGTCATTGTGAGATGTCTGGGTGCTGTTGAAGCATGAAGAAAGCTGTCTCTACAGTGGCCCCGAGCCCCGTCTCGTCCTACATTATAAAGTACGTTTCCCAGCCTCATGCTAGAGGGAAGGCTCGACGCCGCCTATCATATGCACCCCGCTTTGCCCGCACCGTTCGACGTATCCACTACGTACTTCAATCGCAGGTGAGAAGACTGGAAACGCACATGTCTGAGAGCCATACTTCGTCCCGCGACACTCAGCCGTTTCGCGGCCGTCGCACTACTCATCGCAGACGCCGGCGACGCAGTATCTGTGGAAAGCTTGCGGCGCCCCGGGTGGGCTTTACGGCGCGTTGTCCTAAAAAGTTGATGTCGTGGAGACAACAACATGTTTCGTTGCGGCTAGTCGCATGCACATAGGCATATCGTGTTTGAGACTTCAGCTTCATTAATAAATTACCGCCTGGACGCGATCGGGTTCGGGAGTGATAGCATTGATACACTATCATGTCGAACAGCAAATCGAGCACTGCCCTTTGACGGGATCTTAAACCAGACCGGGCGGCATCTCCAGTGGCGTCGCCGGCGGCGCCTTTCGCGGCATCTCGGGCTTTCCCATAGGTCGGTGTTTGTTCTTGTATCGCTCATTTATCTCATTCCAAGCATCCTTGGGGTTCCAGTCATTGGGGACATCCACGACCGTGCCTTTAAAGACCTGGCCATGTCCGCGCTTCGGGTAAGCCGGATCTGCAAGGTCGCCGAAATGGGAGCCTGCCGTGATTGCACGCTTCTTGGCTTCTTCAAGCCACTCACTCCATACCGGTGTCACAGGAGCAGCTTTCCCCATTGCGACCCAGTCTATGCTCTTCGTGAGCAGAATTGCTTTCCATAGGGCCGCAGTGAAAACCTTGTTCTCCGGACCGGTAGAGATGCCGATCTCTGTGAGCGTGTAGCATGACATATCCCAATGGTTACTAGGCGGGACAGCAGCGGCAGCCCACTGCGCAATGTTGATGAGTATGTAGGCCCCAGCCCAAGCGACTTGCAACGGAAGCCTTGCATTTGCCAGCGCAATTACGCCAAGCATCAGCAGGAGAGTTCCTATTAGCGTGATCAGACGATATGCGGCGGAGCTCTTGATATTGTATTCGATCTCTTCCGGAGCGAAAAACAGCTCGCGAGAGACGAGCTCACTGCATTTGACGACCAGGTAGCTGCCTTTGGGGTAGCGGATGACGACGTCTCCGTCATTATGGCTCACTCCCTTTGCCGCCTGGGGCAAGGCGAGTGTCCATTTATTGCCTATGCCCACGACAGTGGACAACAACGACAACAGGATCGTTGCCAGAAGTGACATGCCGTCTCCAACAGTGATCGAAACGATAAACAGTGTGACAGAGAGGACGCATCCTAGGAGCGTGACCCATGCCAATGGCCCGGTAGCTTTGGCCTTAACCGACGGCATCCGCTTCTCGATTGTCTCTTCCTTTTCCTCTTCATTCGTCTGTTCGTGTGCCTTTTTAGCCCGTTTGGATCCCGCAGGCTGGTTTCGTGGCCCAACAAATTTTGCTTTGACCAACGACGTTAACTTCCTCATGAACTCCCACTTGGTGCCTGCCTTCTCCTTCCGTTCGCCTCGAAAGAAGGTGTCGATCCATGTGATATCTCGTCCTATCTCACTTTTTTCGATCTTCACGCAGCGGACCGTAAATTTAGGTAGGCTGTCTCCCCTGAAAGACTTCAGCAGAGAACCTCAAATGGCAGTACAGAGAGGAGTTACCTCAGTAATACGTTCGCAACATGATGGACATAGTCTTTGACATTGCCGGAGTATACGGCGGTCGCGCTGGCTGGTGCAGTGGGCAGTGTTGAAGGCCGTGTAGGCCAAAGGAGAGCCTGAGGTGCGGGTATGAGCCGTGGCAGATAGAACAGTCTAGTGAGAGCCGCGACCTGCGCATTCGCCGCGACGGAACCCTCGCCTAGAATGGCAAGGAATCCAACAATGTCGAGCTGGAACTCCTCGAAGTTCTGCGGCCATAGCATAGACCAATGATGTGAGCCTGGGCCTGGCGTAGAGACAGTGGCATTGTTCGGCCCGCTCATCGCCGTTGGTCTACCCGGAAGTTTCGTGCTTGACTAAGGGGAACGAGAGGAGAGTCAGCGTCGATTTGGGCCTCCACACGGCATAGCCCCCTTGGCTAATATATGGACAGCACAGTGGAGGTAGAGCTCTCAGAACCGCCAGCTGAGCGGTGCAGTGGTAGAGGCGACAAGGCATACATCGTCCTGTAGAGACCTTTAGCTGAGCCCAAGTCTCAGCCCCCGTGAGGCTACCCGTGTAACGCTTTGCGTCTGACCTGCATGGTCTGCTGTGTGGCTTCATTGGTGGCTGCATGGCCGCTGTTCTTGCATTAGTGGGCTCGCTTGATGCCTTGTCCAGCGACAGTAATGGCATCAGGAGAGAGATAGCACGTAGGTTGTCGGAGAAGTTGTTGCTTGTCTGCACGGTCCATTTTTATTGACTCTGCTCTCCAGCAGTCAGACGGATGAAACAAAGCCGCCCAAGTTCCGCGTCTCTTCGGCTACTCGCTTCACCTCCACTGAAGCTCACTGAAGAAGTCGACGAAGGCGTTTTTGCCCATGTGAACAAAGGAGGCTCGTTGACACCAATCTGGATCCGCCACCGCCGTAGATTCCTTCGTAGGCTGATGCATGATCCCGACAGAATCGCGACAGCCCTCGCTTGACATGGTGCTGTAAGCGCATGTCTGTCCAATCGTTCATTGGCATGCGGTCAACTGGGCGCAGCACCTCCCAGCCTCGAACAAGCACTACAGCTAAATCATGCTGTGAGCGGGCTTTGATCGTCGCAGCGCAAAAGTACGGCATAAGCTTTTGCAAGTCGCCCAGATCATCTAAACCATGCTCTCTGAGTCTTGATTGAAGTCCTGCGCTCTCGATTTCAGGCAGACGCCGTTCACAGGGGCAGTCAGCAGCAGGACGAGGCACAGTCACATCGTGCAAGGCTCAAATACTAGAATCGGAGGCTCGCTCAAAGGTACTTGCCACCTAAATCCAGGCTCCTGTCGTCGTTCCATCAGTTTGTGCTAGAGTGCTTGCTCATGATGTGCCAGGATTACTGCTGGCAATCGCGTGATGCCGTTGGTGCAGTGTTTGACGTTGAACAGCAATCACAGCGAAGTGAGCTCGAGACTGTTAAAGCAGTCGGCGTGCTCAAAAAAGTGAGTTACAACGAGCGGTTTCAATTGCTGAAGCATCCGACAAAGAGATCCAATATCTCGGGGGAACAAGTCATGATCGGTTGTTGACGAATGCGCTTCAGCTCGCTAGCCGCAAAGAGCAAAGACGAAGCCGCGTGAAGGAAGTGGAAGCTGAGCGTAGCAGTGTCCGGAGCCTGCCAACGTTCTCGTTAGTTCGCAAGAGACGACCTAGTGAGTCAGCGAGTTCACGGCCTGGCGCAAATCGGACCACGATGTATGGAGCAAGATCCGGAGACGTCGAGACATCCCAGGGTCATCTCTCCAGGAATATCGAGACCTCTGAAGACTCAGCCGCTTATCGTCTTTTGCGGCAGAACTTGCTGAAAGCCGAGCGAGATCAAGCATGGGATGCGTCCGCTCGATCAATAGCTTCCGAGATTGAGAAAAAGGCTGCGAGCATTGTCTTCAAACTCCGTGAGAACGAGCGACTTGACACTGAGCTGTTTGGCAATGTACCTGGTGAGGCGGTACCAGGCCCAGAGCTCGGCGATATGGGTGGCCGCTTCCTTATCAACAAGCCTCGTATAGAACGAAGTCGCTTGCTCCAAATTGCTCTACAGCTGCCTAAAGGATGCCATTTGCATATACACTTTAATACGGAGCTGCCACCGGATATTTTCTTCCCACATGCACGGCGACTTGAAGACACCATGTTTGTTCGCACTACAAGGCCTTTAGTCACGAAGGAAGACTTTGCAAAGTCTGAGATCGTGTTCAACGTGTTCCCCACCGGAACAGCCACGGCTGACATTTTCTCGGCTGAATACAATGCTGATCCAAAGGCACCAAAAGCGAAGCTGTGGATGCGGTGGCGAGACTTTAGGCAGTCGTTTCCCAGCGACGTGGAGCGCGGAGAGCGTCCAGAAGGCTTGGATGCTGCCGAAGAATGGGCGAAGGAGAAGATGGTACTCACAGCGGACCGCGTCTATAGCAGCCAGCAAACGTCGAACGGCATCTGGGCGTGCTTCAACCAAGGTACTCGCGCCTTCAAGGGCCTGGTGAACTATGAAAGCGTGTATCGCTGGTACACTGGCCAGGCAATCGACAGCATGATCCGAGATAAGGTGATGTATGCAGAGCTGCGACCGATGCTGATGGACAAGACCATACCGTCAGATGATGGCTTGAGGCAGCTCGACCACAAGGACCAAATGAACATCATCTGCGAAGAGATTTGGAAGAAGCACAAGGACCTCGAAAGCAGGGGCAAGCAAGACAAGTTTCCCTTTGGCCTTAAGATCATCTACTGCACGCCTCGGAGCATACCAAAATCGCGCATGCAGACCGAGCTTGCGGACTGCCTCAAGTTGAAGCAGCAATTCCCTAACTTAGTATGTGGTTTTGATCTCGTGGGCGCAGAGGACCGTCCGAACCATGTTGGCTTTTATGCGGATCTTCTTGTCGGCTTCCAGAAGACTTGCAAGGAGCTCGGCATCAACATACCATTCATGTTCCACGCCGGCGAGACTCTCCTAGACGCGGGCGGCTCCTCAAATCCGGATAATAGCAATCTGTACGACTCGCTGTTGCTAGATTGTAAGCGTATCGGGCACGGATACGCGCTGCTTAAGCATCCGGTACTCGTTGAGAAGTACAAGAAGCAGAACATATGCCTCGAGCTATGCCCGATCTCTAATGAGTTGCTGCATCTGTGTGGCAATATTCGGCAGCATCCTTTCCCGCAGCTCCTTGCCGCTGGACTGCATTGTACTTTGAACGCCGATAACCCTTCCCTTTTCCGGTAAGTCGCTTGGGATCGTTTCTTGCTTCTCGAGCTGATCAAGTCGCGACAGTGGCGCCACGGACGATAGCATGTCCCTTTCCTTCGAGTTTTACCAGGTCATGGTCGGTGATACACGCATGTCGGTCCATGGCTGGAGGCAGCTGGCTGAGTGGAGCATTGAGCATAGCTGTCTCCGCGATGATGAGAAGGAGCAGGCATTCCAGATCTTTGGTCGAGACTGGGACATTTTCTGTCGTTGGGTCGTGGAGACATACGGCGAGTATGCCAGCGGCCTTCCAGACCTACCGTGAGCCGTGCGGATAGGGGTCGATTGCGAAGCTGGGCGCCATCTCATACAGACACGAGCGGATGGGTCTTTGCCAGTGAGTGTCCTGAAAGCTGCAGATTAATTTCGCAGTATGTGGCGGGGTGTGATCTGACATTCATGAAGCGACGTTGGGGAGCACGTGGAAGGCCTTGCGGGTCATACCGAAAAATGGCAAATGGAAGAGGTAATTTGCACCTTCTCCACACACTCAAGAACCGTACACTCTTCGTTTCGACTGCAGCTCGCGTGTCCTCGACGTACGGAACAACGACTTCGTGCGGTCTCGTCCTTCTTTCTCCAGTGTTGCCAGAGCCTTCGCACGGTAGCCAAGCACCGCTCAAACAACGCCTCGACTCCAGAGCTGTTCGCAGCTTTCAAGGCTGTTCCTCAACAATATGAAAATTTTCGGCCCTACTCTCACACTCGTTTGCACGAGTCTCATCGTAGCACACCTCGCCGCCGCCCGCTTCTCCCTCTCGCCTGTCTCGCTGCCACATGTGCAGTCCACCGCTTGTCCACGCGCTGGAGTAGGTGAAGATGAGCTCCTCGAACGCGTCACCGGCTACCAGACCCTCAAGAGGAAACTCCAACGCGACTTGAAGGAATCCTGGTGTTCCAGCCGGACATCCTTGAAAGACAGCAGCAGTGTCATCGGCTGCTGTAACGCGGCTAGCGGCGCGTTGAGGACGACTTGCACTCCCTACAATTCGGTGGTCGCCTCTCCGCGCCATCTTAGTACGGGCAGGTGTACTTACTGCTCAGACTCGGCGAGCCCAGCTTGCTTGACAGAAAGCACTGAAGCGAGCGATCAAGGGTGCCATGACTGTGCGCCACTCTCGGGTATGGAGATGGCGAGCTACAACGACCGTATTACCATTAGGTCTCTGGCAGAGGACACGTCTTTGGTGGTGATCAGCAGTCCCAGCGGCAACGGAGACTTCACACCGCAGCCTGCTATGTGCCGGCGGCCGCCTTGCAGTATAGCGAAGAGCTCAGTCACCATCGAGACACCGACTACAACGCCCAGCTACTCACACATGGTTTTCACCTACGAACCAACGCCGGTCACAACAAGCGTGGCTGTGACGACGTCTTCGACACAGCATCCGACCAGTGCCTCGAGCCCGGCAGCGACGACAAGCAGCACGGCCGTTCCAGTTGTCGATGACAATCGCAAGACCAGTGATCCGGGCCTCAGCAACGGTGCTGTGGCAGGTATCGTGTGTGCTGCAGCTGCGGGAACCGCTCTAACTGCTGCGGTCTTGTGTCGCACGAAGCACAAATGGCTTGCTCTCTTGCACATAAAGCGCAACGGAAAGCCAAGCACGAAGAATGACGACGAGGAAGACAGTCCACACATCTCCGACCCGTGCACTGAGTCGAAGAAGCCATCGGACCGTCGGTCCCCGAAAAAAGTTGCATTCAAAGATTTTGCAAATGCAGGACCGCGCATGAGTGTAGCTTCGCCAAAGGCGAATGAAAGATTCGAGATGCATGGACTAGGCATTGATATTAGGAGTCCCAGGCGGTCCGCTCTCAAAAACTCGGCGCCGGAGCCTGCTTCTGCGATAGACGCAGGGACCGGCTCGAAAGACCTTAGATGGCCGTTTTTGCAGAGCGGGAACAGGGACGGAGCTGCGAACAGCGATCTACTACTGCCATCCTCGCCGTCGCTGTCTTGCTTGCAAGCGCCACAGCCACCAAGCTCGCCAACGACAGATGCAAGCTTGCCCAGTTACGGTGGTATTGCCCCGGCCAGCCCTGTGACGCCGACGCCAGGGTACAGATGTACAGCATACACGCCTTCGATGTATGGCAAAGGTGGTGAAGCTCCTTCGAGCCTGGTGCCCAGGCGGGTTTCTGCGCCGCCACCAAGTCTGCCGCAGGAGTACTCTGCTATCACCCTGCCCAGTATGGCGAATATCTATCGCGGGTTGGGTATGAGGGATGACCCTTTGTGGGCTTACCTAGGTCCGGAGGATCTGGTGAACAGGGGCCAGCGTGATGGCGAAGTCTAGGTGAGACTGATGATGGTACAACCGCCTTATCGGAGCGAGAATGTACACGCGCATGTAATCCAGTCAAGTCTTGAGACGGGTTGCTGAATTTCAACCGGGTGATTTGGACTGTGGTCTAGGACCTGCAATGTTACCTCAGGTACTTCTGACATCCCATTGCGTGTCCGCGGCCTCGCATTGTTGCAACTTCTCCGCCTCCATCTTCTCTTCAGAGATTACGACCGGCAGGTGCAAGGTCTTCGAGTGATTGTGAAGCATTCGATTTGCCCGTGGGCTCGTTCATGTCACGAGTCATGTTTGTGTCAGTTGCCATTGAATCCTTCGAGCCCCGCCCAAGCTCGCTCCCCGGTCTTCGCGTGATCAACCGAGCTGCATGGCACATCTCACCGCGCACGCCATCCCATCCACGCTTCGCGCAATTTTTCACCCTCGATCTCGGTACCTCATACCGCTCTGTTGTACACGCGGCTGAGACTCGAGATGTGTCTGCAGGTACTAGGAGACACCGGGCTCACGCGGTTTCGATTCGGACGAGTCTCCTGAAGTGAGCTTCCAACAACCTGGGCCGAGAGCTGCTCCCTGAATGCTGCCGTTGCCGCCTTGCAAGCACATCCATGCAGCACTGGCAGTGCGCGTTGCTTATACAAGCTCCAGACCGTACTTTCTGAGCACGACATCACGGGACAGGACAGCCACCACATCATCTCGACCCAAGAGCAGGCGGTAAGCTTTACTAGTTCATCCTAGCACAGTATGGCGCCATTGCCATGCTCTCCCGTCTCCAACTCCACCGCTTCCGAGTCCTATTCGCACCCGACCTCAGAAGACTCCGATGACTCTCTTACGACGCCGCGACCTGGTCCAGCGGATCCTGCGCAGAGAACGCAAGCCAACTTGAGTAAGCCGAACATCCCACCAGCCTTGTCAAGTAGCCCGCAGACAGCGAGACTGGTCGAGCCTCCTGGAGCACCGCGCTCGCCGACCAGCAGTGAGAAGAAGGAGGACCAGGAAGATAGTCTAGTCGACAGCAAGGCCGAGGGACAAAGACGCAATCCCTTCACGTACGGATCCTCGCCCAAGAGCGGTACGCAGGTCAGTGCTGGGGCGGAAAGCAGACCGCAGTCGGAGAGATCCAAGAGCGTCTCTTTCTCCCCTCAGGTCACGCAGCGGAAGGTAGACAGGCAAGGGAGCTACAGCGGCAGCTACATGTTGGGCCGCAAGCATTCGCCGAATGTGAGTCCACATGGCGGCATACGCCAAAGGTCGAGCGAGGAGGCGGAAATAGCGGAGAGTAGTGCGGACGAAAGCAAGGCTATTTTCCCACGAGACCGTCTTTCTGGTGCTGGAGGCAGTGCTAGGAGTTTTGGCAGCTATGGGGCAGTGACAGGCGAGGACAATGAGCCAAACATGGGAGCTACGGGCTACGATGCTGGCGAAGAAGATCCTTTGGAAGGCAGGACCACCCCATCGAAGCGGAGGAAGGCAGGCTCCATCAATAAGAGTAAGACTGGTAGAAATGCCAGTGCACCAGCTGTCGGACGTGACCAAGCGGACGCACAGGCTGTCGCTGAGGATGAGGATGAGCAAAGTGAGCACGAAAGTTGGTGGAGAGTCATGGTCGATAAGTACGGGAGTGTGGAACTAGAAAACAAGGGTTCTGTCGCCCGCGATCATCTCGCTTTAGGTGCGTGTCGCTTGCGCATTCCCTCTACCCTACTACGCTGAGCTTGCTTCTTGCCTGCCTGGTGCTGACCATTTTTTTGGTGCAGAAAGAACTTTCCTTGCATGGCTTCGCACTTCTCTCTCCTTTGCCAGCATCGGCATAGCCGTCACTCAGCTCTTCCGATTGAATACCTCACTCGCCGACTCCGAATCCCACTCCGCATCTACTCCGTCAGCATCGCTATCGGACCAGCAGAGACATATCTCTCTCGCTGACCAGCATCGTCTACGCCAAGTCGGCAAGCCTCTCGGGGCTACATTCTTGGGTATATGTGGGTCTACTCTACACTTTCGCCTCTACATCTCCTTTCGTGGACTGTTGCTGAAACGTTCTTCTCCAGCCATCTTGATACTACTTCTCGGCTTCCATCGTTACTTCGAATCACAACACTACGTGATTCGCGGCAAGTTCCCTGCCTCTCGTGGCAGCATCATTCTTGTCTCGCTGGTCGCTTGCGGACTCATCGTTGCGAGCCTGATCGTTGTCGTAGCAGTGGCTCCAAGTGCCTTTGAGAAGAGATAAGGAAGGCTGGCTCGCCTCTGAGTCGAGGGCACGCTACTAAGTACTGGGAAGCACCATCCATGGTCATAGACCATCCGTGGTGAAGTTAGTACCCCTCTTGGTGTGGATCGTATTGCTATGGCTCCTCCAACATCCGCTGTATCGTCGCCCCGATCGCTTACCACGGCCGACGGGGGCCAAGCCTCACCAAGGCCACTAACGGACGACACCTCCCTACCAGACATCATGAGGCAATGGCGGACCGACTGGTCAAGCCCTCCTACTGTACCACGACCTTTGGCTCAAACGAGACCTGCTCCTCAATCATCTCACGGCAGTCACGCTTCTACCAGCCTGTCCAGCGATGATGTTCTAGATCTAGACTATGAATACAGCAACGGCTTAGAAGTGGATGAGATGTCGAGCCCTTCCTCCGATCCGTCTACACCATCAAACATCGACGAGAGTCCGAACAGGATCGACTTGCTTGATTACTCGCCTCAGGTTGTGAATGGGTACGTCCACGCTCACAGAGATCCTCAGCAACTGGGACGGGTCGAGCAGATAGCGGCGGCGCACAGACTGCCGCGACTGCATACAGGAGCATCGCACTCGTTTCCGCCGATCTCGCGGCCGGTCAGTTGGCAATGGGCTCATGGAGGCGCGGAAGCCAGCGAGAGGGATCGATAGGCTCGATCGACCAGTGGCCTACCTCAGCACTCAGACACGAATCGCTTGGACGCATCGAGCGACACAGGGTGCGTGAATGTTGACAGGCAGTCGCTAATTCCGGCAGCTTGCAGCACGATGGAAGCTACAGCTGCGCAGGAACGCTCTAATCTATGGAACCTCGAGATGCAGCGGTTGCAGACGCAGGCTACGCAGCGCTTACACACACGGACAGAGCAACATCTGCGGCACATACAGAACGTCGTCAGCTGGGCGCAACAGCAAAGTCGTGGAGATGCAAGCAGCGATAATCTAGGATCGCTAGGCTTGCGTCTTCAGCCTGTGGACGGCACTTCTGTGGATCATCTTCAGCAGCACGTGAACGCTCTAGCACTCCATCATGCTCAACTGCAATCGGTTCGCATGCAACAGGCGCGGGATTTCTGGGATCAAATCCATAGCGTTCAGGCCAGACTCTGTGCGCTCAGACGGCGGAATGAGCACCTGAACGCGGCGCTGGACAGATTCAACTACGTCGCCCCTGGTAACCTGCAGTGCTTGTGGCTTCCTGATGAGGCGATCCTGGCAGATCTCGATATGGCGCATGAGGAACCTGTAGGACGCCGATTCGCGAATCCTCTCGCTGGGCTCCAAGTGCAGGGCACTGTCATCGCCGCAGCGGAAGCACACGAGACGATAACACGAGCCAATGGAGTCATAGGCACTGCGCCAGGTCCACTATTTACCCAGCCACTGAGCCACGGGCATCCTGGCTCGACGCTCGAAACGCGATTGAATTCCAGTCTCAGGGCACGTCTTGCTCAGCTTGAGTATCGCACTGATGATCCAGAGGAGATCCCACACAGTTCTAGCTCAGGGGTCAGCTCATTACACTCGGTGGCGGAGTTGATTGAGTCTCGGGGCACGGTAAGAGAGCGTCTGTCGATGGGCCCAAGTGATATAACGGGCCACCGCGCAGTGATCGGTGAACGTATATCCACAACTGAAATCCAGGACAATCATGAATACTACAGTGTGCTTCCGGACACGCCACCTGTGCACGGCCATCCCGACTCGCGCCGAGGCGATGAAGATGCTCCGCTCGTACGAGGCTATACGTACTATCGCGGCACACAACGCACAGACGAGCAAGTGCAAGACACTACACGATTTGAACCGGCAATCCGGCCAGACGTACACGGAGCGTCAAGTCTGCCTCATCCTATGTCGCCACGAACATACATTACAGCTCCCCAGACACCACTCCAGCGGGAGCGATCAGCCGACAGAGACCGCCAAGAGGAGCTTTTGACCTCGCCCGAAGTCCAAGCTAATCTATGCGAACGCTACCCTCCTCTGTTGCACCCGACGGTTCAATTGCAACGACAAGTCGTTTGGGTCCCATCAGGCGGCGAGTCACGCTACACACGCCGCCGCCCACGCTTTGCATGGCATAGGCGAAACGTGGAATCTTACATCAAGTGGTCGATGGCAGGCCAGGTCGTAGCTATTTTCGATTGGCGCACCCGTGACTGCGCAAGCCAAGAGACGATGGACACGAGTCCGAACATCAGACTGATGCAGGAGCCGGGGCATGAGTATTCGAGTGCGATTCATGTTGATCTTAGCATGCTGGGGACTGTGGGCATCGATCGCATCGATCAGATCGTGGGCGTGGAGCTGGAGCATGCAGTAAGGAAGGACCAGATTGACGATGCGCTTGCGCGGGATCTGTGGAAGCAATGGCTTGGAAACGGGAAAGAGACGATGGAGTTTTCCATGTCTGGAGATGATTGAAGGTTGGGAGGTGGTGACAGCCAACGCTCACTCGCCGCCATAGAAGCTCTTAGAACTCGCTCGCAGAACGGTCACAAGCCCAGTCAGCTCGTCAGTGTTTGACTGTCGTACATAGCAGACACTCACATCGTTGGGCGTTAATGTCACTCCACAAGATGGATCTTCCAGTACCACGCGGTCTCTGTCATTCGAAGGCTTTCATCAGTCAAACCTCCCGTGGCGCACGGCAAAACGTCGGCTTCCGCATCAACGATATATATTTGCAAAGCGCAAGTCACGTGAGATACCTGTGGTCCATGAAAATTCGACTCAGGCTATCAATCAAACACTGCGGTCATTTGACTCAGTCTCAATCAAATGCTGCGGTGGCCGAGTGGTCTAAGGCGGTAGATTTAAGTCAATTGATTAGAACTCTACTGGAGCGATCCGCGCGTAAGCTTCACCAAAGTTCTCTGAATGTAGGAACATCAACTAACGTGACTCGAGGCGTTCGAACCGCGTCCGCAGCAACCATTTTCTTTTTGCTCTAATGCAGATCATTGCGTTCGATATGTGTGCTCACCTGCAGGTTTGCTTTTTGCTTCACATGCATTGGCTAGCACAGCCTGGGGAGGTTCACTGCTGAGGCGGGAGACCACCGTCTACCACCTACCTTACACGCCGCGGCCCCTACACACACGTGAGTAGTCACCTAACTCAATGGCATGTTGAAGGCATTAGTCAAGGAAGTAAAGTTGGACAGATAGACGGGCTCTACATACACGAAACGCTTATATTTCTACCTAATCGATCATACCCGGCTTCAATACCGAGACGTAGTCTAAAGGCGCCGGCTCATTGCCGTCAGGCGTCCCGACTATCTTCAAAGTATCCCCTTTCACAATCGTCACATCGCTGAAAGTGATCCGGATAGCCGAATGACCATCAACATAGCTCGACTGTGCATGCCCAAGCACACGAGGAGCGGTTTGATTGCCGATATGAGGCTTGAAGTTACTTGTCCATTCCCCTACAACCTCGTCACTGATGGAAAGGACGTAGTGAGATGCTCCGCCATCCATGTCGTAATAGTTGACCGCGATGTCGTAGGTGCCGGAGTCATAGTCGAGGGCTGTGCTGGCAGTGCCGGCGGTGGTGTTGCTGCTGGTCACGATAGCGGTATAGTTCGAGGCAGCCTCGAATGGACTGACTTCGTAGAGCTTGTAACCGTCTAAAGTCATGCTCTCGGCTTCGATGCGGCTGGGGTAATTGCCAACTCTGCCGGCCTCATCTGGAATACCTGAGAGGTTGTGGTAGAAATTCGTGATTGCATCCCTCCAGACGATCGAGTGACCGGCTTGGTATACCTGTCGGAAGAGTTGGTCCGTCCAGCGTTCATCGTCAATCTTGCCCTTCAGAGAGTTCCAAGCCGTGACGAAAGTCTGAGCAGTCTGCGCCCCGGCGTAGTGCTGATCGTAGAAGTCTTGGATGACGGATACGCCAGACTTGAGGACGTGAGTGTAATTGACGTGATGGAACCACAGGAGGAGGTTGTCTGGAGTGGTGGCGATGTCTTCGTACATCTGTGCGACTTCATCGGGATACTGACCGGCGAAGCCTGTGCCGTTGCTGACAGTGCGGTCCATACCGATCGAGAAGCCGTCAGCGCGAGTCCACTGGCCCCAGCTGTTGCCGTCCTGAGACTGCGGATTAGGTCCATAGTGCGTATACAAGATGTCAGTCAAGGTCTGAATCCCAAGATTACCACTGTAGTTCTCGTAAGCCGGCCAAGACTCCATCGACATTTGCGTGATAGTGTCGATGACGCTAGTATCGAGAGTGAAGGTCAAGCGAGTCCAGTCTTGCAGTATGTCAACGACGTCTTGCGATGGGTTCCAAGCCAGTCGGCCAAAGGCATAGAGATTCGACATTGAGAGGTGGCTGCCGAGCCAGGTGTCGTTCATGCCGACATTGGAGACGCCGGCATAGCCACCCAGCGGCTTGTTGAAGCGCTGGCCGGAGACAATGTCCTTCACGTAAGAGGCCTTATTGTCCGCTCGTAAATCAGTGTCAAGAATTTCCTTCCATAGAGGGGCCCAGTAAAGAAGATGACATTGCTGTCCCAGATACTCTTGGGTGATCTGTAACTCAATAGCAGTGTTGCTGTTCGGGATGTCTGCGAAAAGTGGCGAGGCTGGCTCCCGAACCTGAAAGTCGATAGGTCCATATTTGATTTGAATAACGACATTGTTGTCGAATTCGCCGTCCAGGGGTCGGAAATAGTCCACGGCTGCATTGGCGCGATCGGCTGTCCAGTCCGACTCGTTCAGAGTCTGGTAGTCGTAGACGAAGGCACGGAACATCACAATGCCTCCATACGGCTGAAGCGGCTTGGAGAAAAGGGCAGCGCCCTCAGCCAGCGTCCGGTTATAGGTCAGCGGACCAGGTTGACCCTGAATTTCTTGTTAGTCGCCAACGAACCAGGATGCACTCGATTGTCTCACCTCTGAGTTAGCCTTGACGAGGTAACCAGCAAAGTCAGGAATGCGCTGATATATGTCTCTAGTGACATTGCCCCACCATGATTTGACAGTGTCGTCGAGCGGATCGAATGTCGTCAAGCTTGCCCTTCCAGGGACAGCGCTTGCTGGAGAGGAGAAGTATAAAGAGATGCCGACCTGAACACCGTACGGCCGGAAGACGTCTGCAATCCTCGCAAGGCCGTCCAGGTTCTGTGGGCTAAGAAGTGTAGCATTGGCATTGACGTTGTTGACGACGACAGCGTTGATTCTGATCGAAGCTAGCAAACGTGCGTACTCGGCCGCTCGTGTGAGATTGCCCACAATCCCGCCGTCGGCAAAGAAGATGGACTCGCCAGCGAAGCCTCGTTCGATCGAGCCGTCCATGTTGTCCCATTCGTTCGTCCATCGAATTGGGGCATCCGGGTTGGCTGCGTAGGCGACCTCCGTGGTATTGCCTTGGGCCAGCATAGATAGATACTCAAAAGCACCGTATAGGGTGCCGCGCTCATTCTGTCCCAGTATCTGGACATGCTGACCTTTTGTGCTGAGCCAGAACCCACCTTCGATTAGCTCTGGAACATCTGTGAGGTCACCATAGGCATCACTGTAGGCCTCCAGCGTCCCGACAACAACGGAGGAAAAGCCAGGGAGGTGTCCATGAGGAAAGTGTCCATAGTGTACATTGCAGCTTTTGCCGAAAATACTTCGGATCCCTCTCTCAAGTTCCTGGCCGGCGGTATAGACTGGACTGATCGTGCTGTCGTTCAGTGCAACGACGTGAGAAGGCAGAGAGCCATGATGATGAGCCGCGCCAGGTATTGGTGCATAGCGTAGCCATCCTGCGAGACCATTTTCTGCGGTTGTAAGGCCAGAACAGGCAAGGAGCAGCAACGGGATCAACATTGTAGTGAGATCTGACCTACCGAGATCAATGAGGTGCGATAGCAGCAATGGGCATTGGCGCCTCTTTAAACAGCCGCGTTTCAAACATCATGACCGCAGCGGATGCGGAGTATGTGGAAAGAGGTGCAGTGACCCCCGAGAACATTATGCGGCCGGCAGACAGCCAGCATTCAGCCTAATGTGACAGCGATGGTTCCTGGCAGAAGATCGTGGTCGTTGTGGGGTTCCTGGGGAAGCAGTGAGGGGAGTCGGTCCTGGAAGCTAGGATCTAGAGTTTGAATCAATACAGCCGAGAGCTGATGGCACCCTCTTCTCTGCAGGGAAACAACCCTTCGTGTCTTGGTTGTTAAAACGGTCTTGCGCCGCGGTGACTCTGAGCTCCTCTTGAGATGAGAAGTGAACTTCGAACCGCTGCTCACCACACAGCATACCTGAAGCTGGAGCAAGCAAGCCATTCTAGTATGACAATATGCTATGGTGTAACCACTGTGCTGTTACGCACGAGTACCAATTGAAGATACTGAGGGCTGCTTCAGCATTACGCTGTACGCACCGCAATGGCCCACCAGATCGAAAAACACATCCTGCCGTTCAGCAATAAGTTGCCCACAGCCCGGCCCTGAAGTTCCATGATTGCTGCACGTTGCTGCTACACCTCACTGTGCCTGCGATCTGCGCTTGACATGCAGACAGGAGACTGAAGTGTCCGTTTGCTCGTGGAGTCAAAGGTGTCAGAATGGAGCGGCTTGCCAGCTTCGCTCAGCAACTGGCCTTGGCGCCTTGCAATGGCAGACAGACATTTAACATCAAAACCCTTAGCGTCCTTGTTCAATCATCACCGCACCTTTGCATAAGAGACAATGGCTGATCCTGTCCGTACCGTGCCTGATGCATCTTCAGCAAGCGTTCGCGACCATTCTCAGCAGGCCCGAGAACACGATGCTATCCGGGCTGCTGGACGTCTAACTTGTATTGACTCTGGGGGCGCTTGTTGTGGTAGGTATATGTACAACATCTCTATACGCACTCATTCGCTCGATTGCTCAGGCACACGTCATTCAAGGCAACAATGCGAGACCCCTCCTTGTGTCGCTTCGTACAGTCGTCGTTCTTGCACGTCCCTGAAGTAGCTTAAGGTCTCATGACGCGCAGTCCGTCTCTCGAAGGGAAGCTCGCGCGCTTGAAGCTCTGTACGGAATCCGTCAGTAGCTATAATATAACCTTCGAGTCGCAAGCAGATTATTTCCGTTGCGCGCCGCGACTGTCCTGAAGGACTTGTGGCTGTCCTCGTCCGCTCGTGAATGTTTCGTCGATTTTGGGGAGACCTACGCTGTCACACTCCTCCCAGGCCCTACCGGCACCGAAGCCGAGACCCGTCCATACTGGCCATGCGCGTCGCTTGAAGAGAAGCACCGAGAAGATAACACCGAATGACGCGCCGAGTGTGCTTCGAATGAGGAGGGTGCTGAGGCAGTGGTCCCACTGAGCCATTGTTAGCTGGTGCTAGCTACACATCCTCCCTCAGCCCGTCTACACGTCGTCCACGCCTCTGGCAAGCTGCCTGACTCCTCTCCACCCTTTTCAATAAGCGTGTATGCGTACCTTCTCGTTCAATAGTGCCTCGCTCATGGGTCGATTGGCGCGAACGGGCGGCGGCATCGCCGGAGTGCTCGCGGACGTCGAGTCGGCCATGGGTGCTCTTTCGTGAGGTCTGTCTGAAGAACGATCGCGCCGTCGGATTTGGTGAGCAGTGTCTAGGTTCTGTTTCGTTGCCGCTGGCTTAAGGTGCAGGAGAGCTCAGAAGTTCCTGGCCCACCTGCGTTCCTGGCTCTGGCTGTGGCTCGGATGTTTCCGCGACAGCGTCGGCGCTTTGACCACTGTGCATAAGGTATCAAAAAGTTCGAGATGAAGTTTGGCCGTCAGTCCTTCCACTGCCGCCTGTGGAGGCGAGGACTCCGGCCCTACAATATCAGAGACCCTGGAGATGCCCGGACTCGTTGCGCCAACAGGCTCGTCGCTCGAGCGCCTCAAGGCTCTCAACAGCCTTCCAAGCCTGGAGGGACAGTTGGATGAGGCGAGGCGATTATGCAATCACAGCGCGAGGGCTGATATGATCGCGAAATGGCTACTCGACAACTTGAAGAACTCGACCCACTTCCAAGCAGCGTCGGCTTCCTGGCGACTGTTGAGCACCGCTTCCCGGCTTCTTACACCGGAAAGACTGTCGGGTCTACTTGGACACTGGAATCTCTTGAATATCACAAGGGAAGCAATCAGCATCGGGCCTAAAACGCTGGAAACCCTGTCGGCCATCAAGGATCTGTTCCTCCTCCTCAATGAGCTGTCAGAAGGTCCGAAAGGCGCGTCGCTCAAGGCACTTCTGAGCGCAGATGCTGCAGATTCATCTACATTCACAGGAACCTGGCTACAATGTATCGCCAACTTAGCAGAAGACTCACGAGCCAACATCACGCTCGTGTCATCTCAACGCTTGCTGCAGCCTGCAATCTGGATATGGAATTTGCGAAAGCCTGGCGCTGGCGAAAACGACCTATTCGCTGGTCACTGCCTCGTCCCTGCAACGCGATTGGTTTGCCTGATGTCATCTACAGAAACAGAGCCCACGATCAAACGCAAACGTGACGATGCGGCTTCTAAGGAGCAGGCTGGAGCACTGGAGTCGTTGCTGGCCAAGCATTTTGTGCTTCCTGCTCGAAAAGCATTTTTCAACTCTGCAGATGACACTAAGAAGACGGTCGATCTCCATCGGCGCCTTGCAACTCTGAAGATGGCAAGTACCGAGGACAGTGGCTCCATCAAAGACGACACCAAGCATTCTGCGACTGTGCCGGCAATACTGGACATCGCTTTGCGTTGCTCTCCACTCGGGACCCCGCGACAGCGGACGAAGGAGAGGCCGTGGGTGGAAGCAATCTTCGCGGCGCTCGCAGACTGTGTCCCTTCTGATGCGCTCACACAGCAGGGCGTGTTGGTAGCCATGCTTGACGTCGTCAAGAAGTTCGCTTCGTTGTCCAAAGAGTCTCTGGCCACGCTGGTCAAAAGACATGCAACATCTTCAGAGCAGGGGTCCCAACACGACCTCCACTGGACGTTGGTAGCCAAAGTCGTTGAGCTGGATGCCAATGTCTTTGCCTATCGTGAGTCGGCAGCGCCGCTCTTTGATGCCATCTCACAGGCCAACGTATCTTCCCCGCAGGGCAACACGCGACCAGCCGACGGGTTCGGTGAGGATGTAGTCGGCGAACAAGTCTTCGATATATGGAGGTCAGGCATTATTGTTCCCACTTTGCACGCATTCTCACGCGGCCGCGATCTAGCGACGTTTGTCCTCCTGTGGCATCAACAGCTGCAGCGTGGAATTGACGACAAGAAGCGCTGCGTGTGGTTGAAGATCGACGATGACTTTGCTCAGCTCTTGGAAGGTTCAATGACCGACGCGCAGATCATTGAGCTCGTAAATCGATTTCACACGGACCTCAAAGCTGCATTGACTTCCAGAGCAGCACCAGCAGAGGCAGTAACTACTCGTAAAATCCTTGCAAGCATCGTGCTCTTACATGCGATTACATTTGGCGTCAAAAAAGTGCAGCTTCTAGACCAGCTACACTCACAGATCGGTCAAGTCTTTGACGACACGATGGCAATTTTCGAAAATCCGACGATAATCGATTCAGCTTCAAACTTTGGCCACGCGTGGAAGTTGCTACGGATAAGCTTCCAAACATGGTTCACTCTTTGGGCAGTACAACAGTCCAGTGAAGAGACTGTCGGAAACCGTCTCAGCTCCGTCATTCACTCCAAGGCTGTCTCGATGGCAGTTCAGGTTGCTTCATCCGAAGCCGTAGCCTGCGCTGAGGCCAGGCACTTACTGGCCGTGTTGGCGAATGTGGCGCACGCTCATGGTCTGTCGGTTACGGATTTAGTTAAAACGTCTTGGCAAGTCTACTTGGAATGTCCACAGGCCACGGGGGCCCTGAAGAATGAGGGCAGGACAGAGCTAACATCGAAGATTTTCAATGCGGCCTCTGGTGAGCTCGCAGTCGACAAGAGCCTATGCGACTGTCTGGCCAAAGTCGCCGAGCAATCAGACGGCGCTACGGAGAATGTCGTAGAAGCAATCGTTGAGAAGCTACAGTCGAAGAAGTCTACCCGAGTGGCTACCGGGCTACATGCGCTTGAGGCTTTGCCAATCTCCACGCTTGCTACCGCGCAGCATGAACGTCTACTCGATGCTCTTTCCGAACGGGCACAGCCCTCTAAGAGGATCGGAGATATTCAGAGAGACCGATTTGCAGCAATGATCCGACTTCTTGGAACATCGTTCCCGAACACTCAGATCTGCAAGGACGCCTCTGTGCTATGGGACTTCGCTGTCGGTCTTGATGACTCCCAAATGGAAGATGAATCCAAAGCCAATGCTGCTCAGCTACTGCAGCAACTTGTAAGCATAGTTGTCAAGCAGCTCCTGCGCCGGCGAAACCGTCAAGAGCCGCTGGCTATACTCGTGGACATGACGAAGAAGATCGACCACCACGTCAAGAGGAGTTGCAGCAGCAAAAGCAAGCTCAGTGACAACACTGCGCTGTTGGCGTTAGTGAAGACAGTACTATCAGAGATGAGCACAAGCCTGGACGAGGAGACCATGAGGGAGTACTTCAAGAAGGACAGACTAGAGTCGTACGCTCAAGCACTGCTGCACGAAGTCGAAACGATTCAGTCATCACGGTCGTCAGAGCGCCATCTGGCAGTACTTCTAGATGCGCTTGTCAGCCTTCCGAAGTCAGTGACGATGGTGGAGACGGCAGGTGGCGACTCAGAGATAGTGGCCTTTGTCGATCGAACGCTGAGGAGCGCGATGAAGAGCCAACACACTTCCGGGAGCACTATGGCAGCCGCGAAGTGTGTTCAGATCGCCTGCCGTTGGAGCTTGCCGGTTGACGAAAGCGTCATTGTCGAGACCTCGGCGAGAGCGATCGAAAGTGATCTCCCGTCAACGGAGTATATCTCACTGCTCGATGCATTACAGCAGCGCTACAAAGACGATCCCAAAGGAAGGATCGCCGCCTTGCAATCTGTCCTGCGAAGCGGGCGTAGCGTCCGCGCTGCGGAGCTCGTTGTACTGCGAACCGTAATTTCAAGTTTGAAAGAAGAAGACTTCCAGCAAGATGCTTGCACCTTCACCTCGCCGCAAGAAGCTCTGCTCCGCTTTCTGGATACCGCGAACGAGACTACGAGCGCAGCTGCATGCCGAAGGTCTCTCGACTGCACCATCGCAATCTTAAAGGAGAAACCGTTCATGACGAACCAATTCGCCGTAGAAACAACCCTATCAGCGATCCAGCATCTCGTAACCAAACGCGCCACCAGCCCTATCTACCTCGACGCCTGCCGACTCTTCACCGTCCTCCTCCAACAATACCGGTCGCGGCTCAAAGACCGCCTAAACCTTGTCGTCCCCGTCCTCCAAAGCTTCATCTCCTGCCTCTTCACCCATCCACACCCCACGCCTCTCGCTTACCCACCCAAACCTCTCACTACCCGCCACGCCTCCGCCCTAGCCCGTCTCATCCAGCTCCTCTGCAACCCACCCCAGCTCCGCAGCCGACGCCACCAACCCTCCACCTCCCTCGTCGACGAAACACGCAAAGCTCAAGCCCACGTGGGGCAGTACGCGCAATTCCTTCTGCATCACTACTGCACGGAAGTCCTTAGCGGTTCGCTGGCTGAAGGTGTACGGGAGGCGTTAATGCCGGGTTTATGGGCTCTGATTGAGGCGGTGGAGGTCCATGATGTTGAGGGTGTGAGGGTGTTGAGTGCGGCTGCTTCTAATAGTGAGAGGGCTGTGCTGAGGGGGGTTTATGAGGAGTATCGGGCTTTTGGGAAGTGGAAGGGTGGTTAAGACGTCAGGGGCTTGTGAAAGGGTTTCGTGTGTGTAGGAGCTGTATGTGCCTATCTGCTGCCGTCGCGCTTTTCACGCGCGACGCACAATCATGTGACATCGCTTCACAGAGTGTTCTGATATGACAATGCCAGTTTTCCCCAAGTTACAGAAGGTTCGCCACCAGGTCATTCGTCGTGAAGACGAGCAGCGTAGAGTCAACCCTCGCTCCCTCAAGTACCTCGACCACCAAATTCCAAGCCCTAAGTACCTACTCGCACACCGTGCGAATGCCGCTTTCTTGTGTCTGCAAATCGCGCACCTCCGCCAACTCCACCGCCGGCATAGTCAATGGTCTCAGCCTTCTGCAGCCGCATAAGCAACACGGGAGGCCAGGCGTCAGATCGTGTGATCGTGCGTTCGCGAGCGCGGAGGAGCAAACGCAATTGTGAAAAGCGGAGGTCTTGCCGGGCGGGCGCCTATGGGCTAGCTGGCAGGAAGAGGACATGCGGGAAGAGGAAGCACATGCTGAAGGAGGCGAAGATCTCCCCGAGGGAGCGGTCGAGAGGCCTGGACACGGTCCAATCACCACCGCCTCGACATCTTCATCTGCCGTTCAACGGCGTGCAAAGCACTTCGCTCCATGTGTGGGCGATCCAAATCGCTGCTTTGACGTTGACTTTCGTCCGAGAGACGTCGAGTGGGATTTTATGGTAGCGTAGGGTTCCGTGCTGTTTCGGCAAGTGGTTCCCGAAGGCATAGGCGAAGTGCTGAGGCTTGGTGGATGTAGGTAGTTCTCTCGCAATGCTCGGCGTTTGAGCGTCACCCTTCGTCCAGGCATCCGCGTCAAAGCCATCTCAACCGCGACGTTTTAGCATGTACGGATCATCGAGATCGTGAGGTGTAGAACAAAGACACCTGATCCGGACCCCCTCAGCGCGAGAGCTCCGCCACGGCGAAATAGCCCTTACTCTCCACAACCCCGCGGTTCTTCACCACAGCCGTGTACTTAACCACCCACTGCGGCTGCACCTCGCCCCCCAGCCCCGCCTCCGCAACTCCATTCGTGCGTTCCTCACCATGCAGCCCCTTCCGCTTATCCCCCGCCCTCGAGGCCACCGCCAAAACACCCGCGCCCTGAGGTCCCGATCCGAGAAGTTCCCGCACAGTGCCGCGGGGCAGGACGTTAGAGCAATCATTATGAACAAGTAGCTCCACATTCCGAGATTTAGCGAGCGCCATAAGGGCTTTCGGCACGGAACAGCAGTCGCGGAGGTTGATCTGGTCGACGCTGGGTCTCACGGTCGTCTTCTCCAAGAACGTCTGTAGTCTATCGTGTCCGAATTCGGCTATGCCCAGCTTCTTCACTAGGCCCTGGTCGTGCAGGCTCTCGAGGACTTTCCAGGTCGAGATCTGAGTGTCGATGAGTTCGGGTTCCGCTTCCACAGGTCCGCGAGTGGAGAGTTTGTCCGGGCAGTCTTCTTCTTCGTCGAAGTAGATGCCAGGGAAGCTGACGATGAGAAGGTCGACCGAGGGCATGTGGAGCTCTCTGAGCACTAGGTCCACGGCTTCGCGGGTTTGTGTCTCGCGGTCTGCGGAGGAGGCGCCGGGGAGGTAGAAAAGCTTGAGGGTGATGTCGTACTGCTCCCGCTCTTCCTGCAGGCCACCGCTTTCGAAGTCCAACGCGGGGACTTCTAGCCCGTCATCGCGTTGTCGTGTCCACGTCTTATAGCTCGGCTTTGTGGGCTCGGAGGTGCCATTGGCGTCGTGGCCGTTGGCGGCGACGGTGTAGTGGGCTTCGAAGTTGGTTCGGAGCGAGGAGATGAGCTCGGCGTTACTCTTGCTCTTGGAGGGGCGGTGGAGGGAGGAGCCGGCGGCCAGGACGTTGGAGGTGGAGAGGATGAGCTTCATGGTGGTGAATGACAACCTTAAACCACGGCCGAGTGTATCGCCTCAAAGCGTGTGCGTGGTTGGCGGTTGGGAGAGGATGGGAGGAGGTCAGTGTGAGGTATTGAAAAGGGCATCAGCTAGGGAGAGGGCGGTTGTCAATCATATGTAATGTACAAGACATGGCGGCACACGCATGCACATCAGTCAGACAATTAATAATTCAAGCAGACGTCAAGATGATGAGCCCGTCACTCTCCGCGCTCACCTCCACGCACTTTCTCTGCCCGCCGGCTCAATTGCGGCGGGCGGCATTGCTTCCACGTGTGGAGACTGCTGCTGGTGCCGCCAATTCTTTCACGCCCGGCGCCTCTTCGCTTCCGCCTCCTCCTGCAAAAGGACACAGGTCGAGCCAGACTGACCTGAATTCCTTCATCCACAATGGCCATCAGGTGTGCATCATCCATACGGGAAGTCAGCGGCGAGCCATGATGACTGACACGACGAGTCAGATACATGATCCTGCTGAGCCGCCAGGGTAAAGTGGTACGTCTCATCGCTCACCGCACCTAGGACAGCGGACACGGGGGCTGATATGGACATGATTCACATAGCGGCTCGCCAAATGGTTCACTACACTGTCGCCCAAGGACAAGGCCAAGATCATCAAGGATGTGTCGCAGCTGGTGCTGGCTAGACGCACACGCATGTGCAACTTCCTTGAGTACAAAGGTTGGTCCACCCCCGTGCACACGATATTAAGACGATCATCTTATGTTCAAACGCACCTCACATTCTTCCTCTCCTCATCCTCATCCTCTCCCCACCCACCCATCCACTCACTGCTTGCTCACTATGCTATGTTGCCACAGATACCAAGGTAGTCTACCGTCGCTACGCCTCTCTCTTCTTCATCGCAGCCACCGACCCTACCGACAATGAACTCATTACCCTCGAGATCGTGCACCGTTACGTCGAGCAGATGGATAAATACTACGGCAACGTCTGCGAGCTAGACATCATCTTCAATTTTCAGAAAGCCTATTTCATCCTCGATGAGCTTCTGTTGGCGGGAGAGCTGCAGGAAAGTAGCAAGAAGAACGTGCTGAGATGTATTGGGGCTCAAGACGGGCTGGAGGACATGGAGGTAAGCGCGGACGATTCGTATGCTGGGAGTCATGTGTGAGAAATTTGCTCGCTTTCAGCCTGCTCTGCACATGACGCCTTGAGATTTCCTCCGACGTCGCGCGACGCCGTGTTCTACCACTCGCTGATTTCCTTCTTACGCCCTCAGGTCGAGGACGACGCTGTCACGAGGATCGGTTGAGCACTCTCACCGACCCCACCAGCACTTTTTCATCACAGTCACCTAACCCGCGCTCGCGAGCACGGCCGGCTAATGCCAAACTCGATCCAGACGACGACTGAGATGTCCAACGACATCGAAAAAGAGCTGCGCCGTTCCGGCCTGATGTGATGCACAGGCGTTTGGGACATTGCGGCGGTCTAGTACCTCGCCATGAGGGAAGAGCACGCTTCCATCATATAGCGCTGCGAAAGCGTTGATGGTCTGGTTATCGGCGCATAAGGGCGTTTTCGGTATGATACCCTGGGTATGGATTACTTTCAGCACTGCTGTGTACGTCGTGCTGCGGTCATGACGGGCTGTCTTGAAGCCTGCTGCTTGTACTTTACTGTACGTCCTTGAGCGATAGGCCGGGACGGGATGGCAGTAGCCTCCCTTAAACAGTCTGACAATACCTTCGTCTTCGCCTGCTTACTGTCGAACGGAACAATCTATTGTTGTCGCGCTGACTGCAGCTTGGATTAGTGAAGGCAGCGCACGGTTGCCTTCCACTGGTGCGTACGTCAAGACTCCTGGCTAATGTGCTGACTGAATGGTCTCAATAACATCATCATCAACGGGCTTGTTGGGATGTTGCTACAGTCGTAAGAGTATGGATCGCAGCTGGTCGATCAGACCACGGTCTCGGCTCTACTGAGGCGCAAGTCTCGAAGAATGTCAATCACGACACGGTGGATGTTTCGACCTCGTCCCTAAGACACTCAGACCCCGTGGCAGCGAGACAGCGAAATGTTGGCTGAAGGCTGGAGCTCATCACCACGGCTGAGCCAAAACACGCGGCAGCCTGCCCTTCGCTGATTGGTCAGAAAGGCGATGCTTCGTTCGCAGCTTCTCCGCTTCGCGATCGCCGGTCCTTCCTTATCGACGAGTCACGTGGACCCTCCCGCCCTGGCGATCAAGCTTCCCCAACTTCCGGGACCGACACCCTCCTTCAAGCCCACGCTCAACCACCGTCATCATCACAACCATCCACAACGATCATCACCAAACCCCACTTCATGACCCCCACGAGTTTCTAAAGCCTACTAGGCGCGCATTACGCGTCTAGTATTGAGTCCGCGCGACTTTCCGGCTTCCGACGGAGGGAAGCAACACGAGGCAGACACTTGAACCGATTGCGACGAGCAACGCAGCATACCTCCGCGCCAGCGCCGTCGCGCAGACGGCGCGGACACATTCAACGGCCAGTGACGAGCCACTATATACCAACAACCATCTCTTGCGCTACGAGCGTCTGGCGATTCTTGCCCCGCCGACCCTGAAGTACGAACAAGACCTTTGGAACCGAGTAAAAGAAGCAATACAGGCCGTAGAAATGAAGGTGCGTACAAGTCCTCTTATGCGACAGCTGCTGCGATTGCGCGCGACGGGCGGGTCCGGCGAGCTCAGTGAGATATGATCGAGGGCCGCTCGATTTTGTTGCGTGAGAGAGAGAGTAGAGCATCTCTTCCAAGCGTGTTGTTTGCCATCGCAGCGGTAGGCTGCACTCGCCGGAAATGCAGAGGGCTAACGTGTTTTTAGTATCTACCTCTTGCCAATTTTGACGTCATCAACAACGCGCTCAACTTCTCCACGCCTGACAGCCACATCATCGGTGGCTGCGACGTGTACTCGATCAAAGCCGCTGGAAGCGACAAGAAGCTCTACAAGGACATCGATGCAGAACTTGAATCGCAATATGACTCTCTCGTCCGCTTGTCCGCGTCCCTGAGTCCGCCTGCGGGGAACGGCGACGGCGAGTCCAGCAAGCAGAATGGGAGGACAAAGAAGCGCAGTAAAGATCGTCAGCTGCCGACGATCGACCTGTCTCGCGCCTCCCCCTTTGGGCCCCTGAGTCAAGTCAGCGCGCGCAGATTGTTCGCGTACCTGATTGCGACGCTGAACGCTTCGCACCCGGACTACGACTTCTCGCACATCCTGCGCCCCAGCGACTTCAAGCGCGAGCCCAGTCTGCGTCGCATCATGCATACCATCGACTCCCGCCTACAGAACCTCCGTCCCCATCCAAAGACGGCGTATTTGGAGGCCCCGGTTCTGAGCAACTCGGCGCCCGTGGCTAACAGCTACGGCAACGAGATTTGGAGCCCGTGCATGTGGAACCGCATCGACAACGAGATGAATCTCCGCTACTGCGACAAGTTCTCCTACGTACCTGACGTGGACCCATTCGACGGCGACGTAGGTAGCATCTGGTCGATGCATTACTTCTTCTTCAACAGGACTCGCAAGCGCGTCTGCTACATCTACCTCCGCGGCCTGAGCGTCATCAGCCACTCGCCCATGAACGCGCCGGTCTCATATAGCAAGGCGGACCTCGAGGCGATCAAAGCGGCCAAGCTCGCAGTCGGCGATGGCGCGGGCAAGCGGGCGAGTTACTGGTTCGCCTGTGACTCCCCCATCGAGCACGGCGAGACTTACGGCGGCGCGGATGACGATGATGACGAGACCATGGTGATTGACGACCCGGGTGACGACGAAATCGAAGTCCCACACATCGATCTCGACGAAATCCGCAGCGACCTGGCTGAGGGCTACTTCAACTACGACGCTGAAGAGTACGGCTTCGATCCTGACGAGTACGGGTATGCGGGTGATGACTTCTGGGTTGACCGCGCCCCGCACGTCCGTGGTGTGAGCGAAGAGATCGGCGATGCGATGGAGATGTGAAGTATGAGTCTTGCATCTTGCTCTCCTTTCCCGGACCTTTCGCGAACGAGTGAGCAGCGAAAAGCGAGTCTCTATCCGCGATTTCCCTAGTGGCTGCTATAGCCAGCGATAGGTCCTGATTTGCAAGGCGTTTTGAGTCTAACGGCTGTCTGCTGTCTGAAGCACTTTAATGTGCGGCTTTGGCTTTGAACTTGACTTTCCGATGCCAAAGCTGGATGGTTTGATGGCTGTTGGGCTGGGGGAAGGAATGTGATGATACCCGGGAATTTGCGATGGCGTTCTTACTGATGGATGATGGATGGCTTGAATGCTCTTGCTACTACTCTGCGTGTTGAGGCTTGTTGCTTCTTTGTGGATAGTTTGTGGAAGACTGCCCTTTTTTTCTACTCAGGGTACTTCACCTCGCCTTGCCTTACCTTACTGTCTTATGTTGAGTGTGTGTCCGTCACTGCGAGTTGGATCGACTCACTCGGCTCCTGATTACAAGCAGTCTCGAGACGCTTCAACCGCACTTACAAGACTGTCAGAAGGATCAGAGGAGACATATCGGTGACTGGTTTTCGGTCTTTCTAGATGCTAGACTCCCTTTGAGTACGACGTGGCCTTGGAGTATTCGACCTTCGCTTGCTGTGCTATGGGGGGTTTGTTGGATGTTCTATGACTCTGACGTTTCGAGGTTCGGGACTGGTACTGGGTGGGATTCCTATGGCGATTTGGTGGATAACGGGGGGGACTTTATCGTGCCTCGTGATGTTCTTCAATATTGTGTTGGTCTTCAGCGGCGGCAGCAGCAGAGCGTCTGTATGAGTGGTCGTGTAATACTGTTGTCTGCAGACCAATCAGAAGCGTCGGCCCTCGACCTTTGTCTATAGGTAGCTCCAGCATGCCGATTTTGTCTCAGCCACACCCGCCGCCACAGCGACACCTCCCTTTCCAAGGTTCTCGCGGTCGCCTTTGAATGCAGCTGGCTGTGAGTCACGCCCACTCCTGCCTGCTCAACCCTCCACTCGCGCCCATAGACAGGCAGTCGTCGCGGGTGATGACGTCCTGATCAATAAGGTACGTGTGCACCGAGCCAACGAGATCTACTCCACGTCGACTACCTACTGCTCCATCAGCTGCTGCGCCTCCTCCCGAGATCGCGCGCCAGCGGGAAGTACGTCAGCCGGGCCGAGCGTCGCGTCCTCGGGGTCAAGTTGGCTGCCTGAGGAAAATCTTCCATTTTCTCACTTGCTCCCTCTTGACGCCTCGGGCATCAACATCGACGCCTCGAATCACCCACCTCAGACAGCGCAGACCCAGCGGTCGGGCTGAGGCAGCCATCACATAATTCACTTTCGTCCACGTCAACTACATTGTCTGCATTATTTGACGACGACGACTATCCGCCGTCGACGTCGACATCGCGCCCGCGCCACTTCACGTCGAAAATACCACTTACCCCCAACTACACAGGACATCAGCAGACACCTGAGGATATCATCGCTTTATCCGATCTGTCCCTGCCGTTTTCGGAAGCGCTGGAGCAGTATTATCTTCCTTCTGCGACACCATACATGACTTCATTCGTGCCCCTCATGGCTGAGGTGCAGACACCGAACATGCACGCGCCGCCTCACGCGCCCGTGTCGCCGGTGAGCGCGCAGTCGCCACACGACAACGCGACGTTACCCGAGATTTTGTCAAAGAAACGTTCGCATGCGGATATGCAGAATGGCGACGCGGATCATGCGTCCTCTCTGCTGCCACAGGAGCAGCATCTGACGCATGAACATCAACATCACGTGCCTGAGCACCATGTGGTTTCTGATGAGCATCACGTTTTGGAGCATCATGTTCCGGATCATCATATGCCCGAGCATCACATACCGGAACCGTATCCTGGCCATGGGCATCAGGAGCACGGTCATGAGCAGCAGCAGCAGCTTCATGAGCAGCAGCTTCATGAGCAGCAGCTTCATGAGCAGCAGCTTCACGAGCAGCACCATCACGATTTGCACAGCGGTCAGCAAAGTCGCGGAGAGTCGGAAGGGGCTCAGAATGATGGCTCGCCAACGGCAGAGGAGTATTCCTCTCCTCGAGGCTCTCGGTCGTTCAAGCGCGGTGATCCACCAGTGAACCACGAACACAAGTTCATTTGTGACTTCTCCGAGGAGTGTGCGGGTCAGACGTTTGAAAGGAAGTGCGAGTGGAGGTAAGCTGATCAGATCTCTCTAATACCATTCATGCGCTAAGATCGTCACAGCAAACACATGGACAAACACGATCGACCGTATCGTTGCCCGCATCCTCAGTGTGCTAAGCTTCAAGGTTTCACCTACTCTGGCGGTCTTCTAAGACATGAGCGCGAGGTGCATGGCAAGCACGGCGGGCCAAAGGCGCAGCTCATGTGCCCCTATGAGGACTGTAAGCGCCATGCTGGCAAGGGCTTCACGCGAAAAGAGAACCTTAATGAGCACATCCGACGCGTGCACGAGAGCAAAGGCCAGCCAGTACCGCCCGTTGAGGATTCCTCCCAACAGCAGGCTCCATTTCCAGACTTCGAGCAAGGCTTGCAGGAAGCTGCCGCCGGCGCCGATCAGATTGCCGAGCCGCCTGTTGCACGCATGTACGACGACGCTGCCGCTGCTGCCGCCGCGCAGGAAGAACTCGCCATTGAGCCGTCTCTGCAAGCACCTGATCTCAAGCGCAAGCGTGACGACGAGGACGACCACGAGCAGAACCCCGACCTCGTCGACGACGACATCCAGCGCGAACTCAAACGTCTTCGCGCAGACAACGCCGCAAAAGAAGATCGTCTCCGCATGATGGAGGCCGCTGAAGCCATGCGTGAAGCACAGATCAAACAACTTCAAGACAACATCACCAACCTCCAACGCGCGCAGCAATCAAACGGCTACGGACCCTTTGACGCCCAGATTCAGCACGAACAGCATCATCACCATCATCAGCTTCCGCACGAAGAAGCAGAAGCGCAACAGCAAGGCGGCTACGCTCCTTATAACGGTCATCCGGAACCCGACCACCAGCAACACCAAGCTGAACAACAGCAACAACATCATCACCATCAAGAAAGCGGCTATGCGCCTTATGAAGCGCAGTCCGAGCACGATCACCAGTTACAGCAGCTCCAGCAGCTTCAGCAGGCCACGCATGAGCAGCCTGGTCAGGCTTAGCAGGTCTTTTCGGCACCTGCTCTTGCGCCTGTGCCTGTTTCTGCGTCTATGAACCCATTCCCGTTTCCTGTCAACTGCGCCGAGGCGCTGAGGTGCGACGGCTTTCCGCCTGCCTAGATTCCGTTAGAATCTCGTTTAGCGTTCAGGGCGTTCGGCGATGTTTATGCTTTTTATCATTACGTTCGGAGGTAGGGTGTGTTATGTGGATAGCGGGTGGTTACATGGGATGAACTCGATTTCACGGACGAGGGGGCAAGCGGGGGCCGATTTCTCTTGCTTGCGATTTGCTCATATACCCGCTGCTCATCCATGTATGGAAGTAAAGGTGTACAGGATCTTTTCACGGCCAAGTTAACTTTCTGCTCTACGTTTTTGAAAAATCTTAGATTCCGGTTCCTCTTTTTTTACTTTGTCATTCGGTTCTGCGACATAAAGGTGTGTAGATTCACAACATTTCGGGATGGCCGCATGCGCGGTCTCGTTTGCTGCCACCGGCTTTGTATGTATTGAAGACATGATCAACTGGAATTGAAATAGAAATTAGATTGGGTGAGGTAAGTCGGGTGGCTTGCAAAGTTCTAGGAAGGAAGCGTTTTTATTTTGGATGGACCCGCTGCAACTTAAGTTCGTCTTGAGGTAGCCAACCTACCTTAGGTAAGACTGGGAACCTGGACACAGAAAACTGAGAACTTGGACATGAGCTGGGTTTGGCCTGGAGCTGCAAGGACGTCTCCGGGGGCCGAAAAAGGGACGTTCGACGTTTTGAGGCGGAAGGGCGGAAGGGAAGGCGTTTACCTTACTGCCGACGATTACCTTAGGCTGACGTGCTAAGGGTGGTAGAGTGCTAGAGAACAGGGAAGGGCACACTCAGTGAAAATGTCGTGGGGTTCTTTTCATCGTAGCTATACCATGCGCGCGTGCCAGGGGCTTTTTTTTTTCTTTACTTCTTATCCCCGTTCTGTCGGTCTTATACAGGTCGTGCTGTCCTAGGTCATTTTATTGCTGGTACTGTTTCTCTCTTTTCCCTCTCCACCTCCACCCACATGAAGTGAAGGACGTAAAATTGAGAATTCCATCTGTAAATCACCCCTGAACCAAATCTCGTCGGGAATCGTAAGTACTAGCAAATCACACTGCCAAACGGAAGTCTTCTAGCGCCGCCAATTTTCCAATTTAAATAAGTTTGCCATGCCCACGTGCATGACGGTGAAGATGCCTCTTCATCATCTCAGATGCGGAGTAAGTGGAATTGGAGGAGTTATTGGAGTTGGAGGAGTAATTGGAGTTGGAGGAGTAATTGGAGTTGGAGGAGTAACTGGAGTTGGAGTTGGAGTTGGAGTTGGAGTTGGAGTCGGAGTCGGGACTCGCATTTGAATTCGTACCGTTGACGGCAAACAGAGAATTGCGGCAAGTCGCGGCGCCTTCGCATGTCTGGTAGACGCTGAGAGCCGAGGCGCCACCGCAGACTTGACTGCTGTTTCCGGCGCACGGTTGATAGCAGTTGCCTAGGATCTCTGGGTTAGGTGCTAGGGAGGCCTGGGCGTAGTCGTTGTCGCCTAGACCGTGATGATGAGGGTTAGCTAGGTGACCAACGAGGGAGGGTTTCTTTTTTCTTTTTGGGTGTAGGGGGGAAAGGTGGAGGGAGGGATGCTGGAGTAAGACTCACAGTAGCATTCTTTGGCATATTCTAGGCCGGCGAGGCTGTAGCCGGCGGATTTGCAGTAGTTGATGCACTTCTCAATCGTCATGTCGTCGGTGGCGGTGGATGCTGCTTGCAGGGTGCGCGCGTTGACATTGTCGCCGGCGCAGCCCTTGTATTCCCAGCCCAGAGACTGTATCATGTTGCTGAAGTACTGCATAGGCTGACCGATCGGTGGGGTCGTGCAGGGTGTAGGCGGAGCGTATTCAGGTCCGTCGCTGGGTGGGTTGCAGCCTGGCAGGCTCATGAGGTTGCCCGTGACCTGCTCGTCGACTGAGGGCGGGATCTTGCAGGCCTGGCACTCGTCGTTGGTGTAGAGCTCACCAAAGACTGGGCAGTCCTCTAGATTACCGCTGTCGTTGGTGCATTCACTCGAGGCCTTGCGTAAGACGTCAATGTCCCAGCCGTTCAGAAAGTCCCCGTGGAAGCCGTAGCCAGTCCGGTCTCCCTGAGCGAAGACGAAAGGGTGCTGATTGGCATCCCACCATCGGTCGGCGAAAAGGTTTGTCTGGTAGATGACCTCGAAGAAGAGCGAGATGGTCTGATAAGGGTGCGAGTCTGGGCACTTGCCGTTGTCGTAGTGTCCAATGGGGTAGGCCATATGAGATTTATGGTCGGGAGGATCGAGATCAATACCGTTCCAGCAGGATGGGAAGAATACTTGGGCGCGGAGGCCGTTTGGGCAGTTGTAGTCCGGCATGCGGTTAGTCTCAGGGTGACTAGAGCCGCCACTGTAGTCTAGACACACGAAGCTGACAGCATGACCAGGAGCAGCCTCTACGTCCGTGAAGTTGCGCTGAAAGGGATTACCAGTTACCATTCTGAAATCCTCTGGGAAGGTGGTAAGGTTGGAGGCGTCGGAGCCGCGTTGCAAGTAGTAGACAGTCATTCCGCCAGTGATACCATTGCCCTCACCGGCTTGCGGCACGTCTTCGAATTGGCCGTCCTCTGACATGTAGTAGAGCTTCGGGGTCCAGTAGACAGACTTGTCCTGCTTGATGGGACATGACGAGCATGCTGACGCACGTTGCTGCAAGAAGTTGGTGGAGAATCCAAAGCCGCTGCCACCGGAGACGGTGTGAACGTGGCCAGAAACCTTTCCTGGACTGATGATCGGATCGACACGCTCCAACACGAGGCGGCCAGGACATGGCATTCGCCAGAATGCTTCGACTGTTGCGCAGAGATACGTAACAAGCACTAGACGTGCGCTGATGGTATTTAGCGTTGGCATGGTGAGCGTCAGAACGGGGTGTGTGTGCGTTATTTTAAGTGGTGTTCTCGGTCAACGAGTGGGAGAGGGGAAATGATATAACGTTGATAAGTGAGTGTGTTTGCAGGTCTCAGACCCGCAGCGCTCAGCGCAAAGGTAAACCAAGGTCAATGACGGCGAATGCAACGAGAACGCAAGATGATGGTGGCAGGAAACGGAATCCAAATACATGATAATAGCCGATCGATAGCCTTTTGATGCCAGCAGCCCGGCTCATTTCATCCCATACACGCTATGTGGGAACGAGTCTTCATCTTGACTGGGGTTGTCACGCTAGTTGCGCACCTAGTTCCTGGAAGTACGGTTTAGCTCAGGAAACGCTCAGCCTTGTCTGAACGTACCAGGCGACTGTAACAAAGACTCTGGGCAAGGCTCGATCCTAGTCGATGTCATTGCGCACGGAGTGCGGAATGAGTTGGACTTCTGTATCGCGTGGTAGGCTCCAATACAGCACCATCAATCTCCTTTAGCAGTGAGCATTGTGTACTTGCCTGGAAGTCGCACGCTGAGTCAAGCGCGGTGTTGTCCCTATCGAAAAGTCGTTGCATGTCTCCAGAGAACGGGCTGCTGGCGCCACGCCCAGCGTGGGTGGCTGCCTGAAAGCCGGAACATAAGAGCAAAGTCGTGCAGTGGCTACAAGTGTAGGGCGGCTCGAGACATTATTGCGGTCCGAATCAGGAGATCCAGCACCATTCGCTCGAGGCAGCCAAGCTTTTGTGTTTGCGATCGAGATCAAGTGTGCAGGTCGACTGGCTTTAGAGTCCTTTGAACTTGATAGGCGCTTCTTATGAGGCCGAGCGAGAAGTACCCTCTAGCCAGTAGCCAGTGGTGGGCCGTTGCTCGCCCGACAGAGGGCATCTAGACGCCGGGGATCCGTTCGGCGGGTAGTTCAGGGGCTTCAATCCCGAGACGAGGCCACAGCTACCTCCCATCACGGCGACCATGTGCGCGAGTCTAGGAATCCCGCGCAAAGAAACGTTGCAGCGATCAACCGTTGGACCTGCAAGTTCACATCCACACATCCCAGATGGCCGATCATCCATAAGGCTGACCGTGGATGAGTGAGACTACCTACGGAGGTAGGACTTGAGGTCTCATCGGCGTTTCTCTTCTCCCCGGTCTCAAGAGAGGATCCCAGCGGGGGGGCCTGGCTCGAACAGCTCTGCGCGCGGAAAGGGCCGGCATCGCCATGTCTTGTCTCGAACTAACTGTGTGCGTGTTTTGTGTACCTTAGCTTTCTTCGGCTCCTTCTTCCCATGCCGGGCGGGTCCTGTGCCGCGTGCGGCAAATTGAATCATGCATAGGACTTACGTACCTTGCCTGATCGTCACCTCACACACTGCACAGTAGCTGCCGGCGGGAGGTTAGGTTCGTGTTTGCAGCAACCAGTAGTAGAGGAGAGTGGAGACTAAGGTAAGGTACCTCACCACGACTACCTCGGCCACGTCATAGCTGTAGGTACCTTAGGTGCTTTCGGACAACTACTTCCTCGCATCAAGGAAGTCGCGCACTCGAGGACAGCGCCTAGAACATGTTGATCTCGGACAACTCCACCCATACTTCGATACATACTTCCAATGAATACATTGAATACAAGTACCTTAGATAGGTACCAGCCACGATGATAGTCATCCCGTCTACACAGCACCGGCGACTCGATGGAGAAGACCGAGACTTTAACTTATATGTACTAACCAGATGTGTGCGGGCTGGTCCACTAGTGAGTTCATTCCCTGCTGGGCTCGATGAGACCGTGACCGTCAGATCCCAGCTGTGGACGACTATCAGCAGCAACATTATATCGCTGCCGAGACGACGTCTGCTTTGCGTATGGGTCGAGACAATCGCGCTACTAGTAGATAGGTACGCAATGCTCTTCACGCGAAAGTCACGCGAAAGTCTCGCACGTATCATCTAGTAGTCACAATTGCACTACATCCCAACGCTGCAAGCTGCGGTAATCACGATGTCCAAAATCTGGGCTGGTATGGCCACTACCTCACCGCGAACACCGCCAAAACAGCGTCGGAACGCGCCTTGGTCTGACAAATCTACGACAATCCGACGCTTACTTCATCGACCGTGAACATCGATTGCATGACGGCCCTACGCGACCAACGATTACGGCTTCACGGTAGGGAACAAACACCCGGGATCTGTCAACGCAATCGACTGTAGCAGCTCCGCCATCTCCAATGCAAATGCCGCAGACAACAGTGACAATTTCATCTACAGTCTCGATCAGTGGCTTTGTAAATGCTGAAAAGAGCGCTGAGCCAATTGCACCCAACCAAGTGACAGATGTCACCATGAGTGATGAGATGCAACTCACCCCTTCGACTCCTGTGCCTGTCATGACTACTTTGTATACCTCTTTGCATTCTCAGGTCGAGTCACTTGCTCCCCTGCCAAACTCGGCCTTTCGAACCCTAGAATTGCATTTGCGGGCGGCGATGCAAGTGCACCTGATTCGAATACTGAAAGTGTCCTGGAAGAGCGCCAGGCATGCTGGTGGCGTGCATATAGCATGCAGAACGCTAACCCAGCCGCTAGATCACTCTTACGCTTTGACTTCCTCGCGACTTTTTCGATCAGTGGTAGCACATGAACAGCATATCGAGATCCTGCCAGCGTCGTCGCTATCCGGGGCCAAGATGCAGTAGCTACACTCGCTGGTGGCCAGTCTATCCGATCACCAAAAGGCGAAGTGTTAATGGACATGCAAGACGAGCCTGCGATTGCTAGCCAGAGCATACAGGATGAGAACATGGCCATACATATTTACAGGACGTACAAGCCACAGCGATCGTCTCAGTAACCATCACGGCGGTACAAATGCCCAGAAGCACCAAATCTGTCAATGTCGGATCACTGAATCTCTAAGTCGGCGGCTTGGCGGCAGCCAGCGACAGTGTCACGCTGAGCGCTGCCAGCCATGGCATTGTGGTCGATAGCACTCCAGTGCCATGTACGCCGAGTCCGTCAACAGCCGTGATATCTCCTCTAGGGCTTCACACTGCGGAGTCTTCGACTACAGAAGTCCTTGCAGCCATTCCTCTTCCCCCATTTCTGGGTCCTAATCGCTCCCACAGCACCAGAAGCAAATGCAAGGGCGATCGATGAGCAGACACTCAGTGAGGGCGGCTCTGCTTTCGTCACGGTTTCACATGCTCTCAGCGTTGATGGAAGCGGTCTGCTTGATCATAGCGGTACGGTTACTTTCGAGCGCGCTCGTCAGGCCGGAGTCCGTAAGCACGCCGGATCCTGCGCTCTCTGCTCTAACGACAGCGGTTACTACTCATGAGTCTGAACCAACCCAAGCTGTTAGCGAAAGCCAAGACGACGGTGGTTCCACTTCTGCGTCGATGTCCTCGACGAAGAGCTTAGATGTGCACTTTATCAATAGCGTAATTGCGAGAAGGCCGTGGGGAGAAGTCTTAGAGCCTACCGATCCATCTTCTCCCCATCTGAGACTTCGTGTCTTTGAAGAGTTGATGGTAATTCTGGTCTTATGGTGGGAAAAGTACGCATGATGCTCGAGATCAACAGGGAGGCCACGCTATGCAACGCGACGCCAGGCTACCTACTCCGGTCAACCTTTGCTCCCCTCTACAGTAGCCCGTTCCGGCATGCCGACTGCCATGCAAGACCGTGAAGCGGGTGCTGAGGAAAGCAATGCCTGAGGAAGTTTCCAAGAGGCAATGTTGTCGCAACAGTGCTTTACCGTGACATATCGCCATCGACGCCATCATCATCAACAGCGTCTTACAAATAAATTCCTCCGTTCAGCAAGGCAGCTTCACGATGACACAGGGCCATAACAGGGACAGGCTAGTCTGGCAACGCGGCCGAAAGACTTCAAATGAACCGTCCCGACGAGCGGCTTGCCGGGATTCAGTGCCCCGTCCACCAAAACCCAACGACCGTGCCGAGGAACTTCACCATCCGCCCCTCAGCACGCGGCTTGTCGGTCCTCAAAGCGCTCACGCAATGATGATGCAGCGAAACAGCGAAACAATCAGACCCAGACCAAAGGGAGCTGTACACTCTCGCACATTATTATTCACATGCCACCCCTGCGCCGCACTCGCGAGCAGACTACCGAACAATTAATGGAACGATGAGATACATGACTGTCCCATCAGATCCATGTTATTGACAAGCACGTGCAGTAAAAGCACGTGTGCATGCGATCCAGGTAAGGTAACGTTAACCGTACCTTACCTTATGCACGATCTGTCGAGTAGATATATACCTCGGCTGCTTTCATCTACCGTCATGGCTTTTCCCGGCGAGGTAATGTGAACCTTTAACGACCGATGGAGTTTAATAAAGCTTAAGAAACCACAACACCAACCTGTGCAAACACAACACCGCACTCTGCATAGTGCGTGCGTAATAATGTGAATGCACAAGTGATCTGCCGGTAGATCAACAACAAGCAACATCCGAGAGCTCGTCGTCGGGTGCTGTGCCTTTGTGATGATGACGCTGGAGGGGAGAAGGGCCCGCTAAGTGTGTTGTGCCGCTGGTGAAGATCCAAAAGGTAATATATGTAGTAGCACTTCTCGACTACCTCACTGTCGTGTCTCGCTTGGTGTCAAACCTCGTTCTGTTTTCTTTGTCCGTAGTGTGTATTTTCTTCTTCACTAATTCTACAGCTAAAACACCGCCAGCATGCGAGTCACGACTTCAGTGCTCTCGACGTTGAGCCTCGCGCTCCAGGCCCAAGCGTATTCCAATTATTCTGGATCATATTCTTCCGGAGGATACTACGGCGGACGCGAGAGCTGTGCTTTCTCTGTCGGGAAGCAAGTCAGGACCACCAGCGGTAGGTACCCTCTCTTCCCACCCCGCTCTCACACCCCCTCTAACCACCCCACCCACCCAGGCACCGTCCTCGGCCACCGCGCCCCCAACGCCACCCAAGTAAGCGAGTACCTCGGAATCCCCTTTGCCGTCCCACCCCTGGGCCCCCTCCGCTTCGCCCCTCCAGTCCCCTACACAAGCCACCGCCATATCAACGCCAGCCTCCACGGCGCCAACTGCCCGTCAACCTCGGCTACAGTCCCCGAAGCCCTCTCGCCCCCCTCCCTCTACAACCTCCTCGCCGACCTCGGCCAGGTCAACGATACCCAGAATGAAGACTGCCTCTACGTCAACGTCTGGAGTAAGCCGCAGAGCGGATCCGCGTTGAAACCCGTGTTGGTGTGGATATACGGTGGGGGATTTAATTCGGGGGGAACGAATTCGTCGGCGTATAGTGGGCAGCATTGGGCGGATGAGGAGGATGTGGTTTTTGTCAATTTCAACTATCGGTTGAATGTCTTTGGGTTTCCTGGGGCTGAGGTCTTGGAGCAGAATGTTGGCTTGTTGGATCAGAGGTTGGCTGTTGAGTGGGGTGAGTTTTCTTACTTGTCCTGATCGCTTTGGAAAGGGTTGGTGGGATGGGAAGATGGGGCTTTTGCTGACTTTGTGTGTTGCCGGTAGTGAGGACGAACATTGGTGGATTCGGTGGTGACCCCACCCGGATTACGATTTTCGGAGAGTCTGCTGGTGGTGAGTAGCTTCACGAGGGAGTTTCAGGTCCTGCGTGTTCGAGACATTCAGCTAACCAGGGCGACCCCGTTCCGGCATCTAGGTGCCTCGGTGGACTACTACAACTACGCCTGGACCAAAGACCCGATCATCGCAGGCTCCATCGCGCAGTCCGGTACCGCGACTTCCTTCGGCAACCGCGGCCTAGCCGCCCAACAAGAAGCCTGGGCCTCCGTCGCCGCCCGCGTCGGCTGCAACCAGACCAACCCCGCCCAAGTCCTCTCCTGCATGCGCTCGCCCAACGTCACCATGACCGCGCTCCTCAACGCGGCCTCCGCCGGCACCAGCGGCCTCGCGAGCGTCCTCGGCTCCTTCGGCCCCACCATCGACAACAGAACCGTCTTCGCCAACTACACCGACCGCGCGCTCAAGGGGCAATACATTCAAAACCCGTCCATCTTCGGCAACAACTACTTCGAAGCCGGGCTATTCATCCTCTTGGGAGCCGGATCCGGCGCAAGCTCTCCCCTAGACTTCTGGCGCTCTTTCGACCAGACCATCTTCACCTGCCCCATCACGACGGCCGCTCGCTGGCGCGCTGAAGTCGGTCGCCTGCCGACTTGGCGCTACATTTACAGAGCCGTGTTCCCGAACATCAGACTCCCGACGGACATGGGCGAGGCCTGGCACGGCGCGGAGCTACTCCCCTTATTCGGCACCAGCGAGGTCGTCACCAAGCAGGATTCTACGTGGCAGGAGCGGGCTCTAGGTTCGTACATGCGCTCGGCGTGGAGCGCGTTTGCGCATGATCCGGAGTATGGGCTTGAGACGTTTGGCTGGAGGCGGTTTGATGGGCAGGGGGGGAGGCCCTCGGTGCTGCAGTTGGGGTTCGGGGAGACGAATAGTACGACGTTTGAGGTGGAGCCGTCGTATAATACGACGATGGCGTATGATACGGGATGTCCGGCTTTCCCTGGTTGAGCGAGGCTTGCTAGAGAGAAAAAGACTTGATGGTGGATAGTAAAGGTGAATGGGGGGGGGGGGGGGGGGGGCTTCCGTGATGGACGGGATTTTCTTTTTTCTTTCTCGAGGAGGATGATGATATCCCGTCTCCTCGTTCTGTCAATATTGTAATACTTGACCTTTGGATGTCAGCTTGTACGAATGGGTACGAAAGCTACAATCCAGCGTTGCTAAAATCTAGGATCCATGAGGTACGAGAAAGTGCTGGAGGGGCCGTCCCAGACAGTTGTTACCTCAGACGAGCGACATCCAAGCGCCATCTGCGTCGAATGGAATGAAAGGGTAGTTTCAGTGCCATTAGCTGACCGTAGTAGGCGTCCACACGGTTTAAAATGCTACAAGCGAAGCTGAATTGATCAAATCGACAAAACCATCCATAAACCGTTTGTAAATGCGAGTCTAAGCAGATGCCGCAGCCGCGCCAGAAGGCATAGCAGAACCAGTCATGTTGCCACCAGTCATGTTGCCACCAGTCATGTTGCCACCAGTCATGTTGCCACCAGTCATGTTGCCACCAGTCATGTTGCCACCAGTCATGTTGCCGCCACCGCCGCCGCCGCCCATGTTACCGAGCGCATTCGAGCTCACATGTCCACCATCGGCGTACAGGTTAGCCGCAACGGCGTAGTAATCATCATCAATGTAATTCGCGCTCACGTTCACACCGATCTGAACCCAAGCCAACAGACCTTCGGAAACATCGTCACCCAAGTAGATGAACTCTGCAAAGGGGTCGTAGTAAGTGTCGGCCTGCACGACGGACCACATGTCGTCGTCGTTGCTGGTGATGGCGACGTCGTTGGTGCTGTACGGGTAGACCTCCTCTACTGCAGCGCGGAGTTCTGGCACGTAGAAGACTTGGCCTATGTGCGTGATGTTGTTCGTGGTGCCGATGGTGTCGTTGGCATAGACGGTGACGTTCATGTGGGCGAGTAGGTGGGTGTGCGTAGCACGGCCATCGTAGTGGCCAGGGAAAATCGTCTCGAATGCGGCTACGCCATCGTCGTCCGTTGGCTGGATACCGCTGTGGTGATTGTCAGTGTTCACTCTCCAAGTGTGTCTGCGTCTCAAAACGCTTACCGCAGGTATGTGCTGTTGAGACCATCAGCAGCGTAATTGCCGCTCTCCGAGATACCAGAGTAGACGCCCGTAGCGTTGGCTTGCCAGATGTCGACGTAGATGTTTGGTACTGGCCGACAGGTGTTGATGTCGATGTACTGGGCTTCCAGGTAGAGCTCGACACCGTCGCAGTACTCATCTTCGATAACATTCTTGCGGATCATCTCGCCAGTGACGTAGTATGGGCCGTCAGTGACCTCTGGGGTCACGATGCAGCTCGTGTTGGCACCGAAGATCATGGACTCTGGCGTGTTGGGGTCGTAGTTGGCAATGCCGGTGTGATTGTGGTTGACGACCTCAAAAGCTTCAAGGGTGGCGAGATCGCGGCGGAACTTCTTGGACTCTGGTGATTGGCGTATCAGCATGACTGTAAGTTCTCATGCTCTAGTTGAAATTTGGCTTACGGGCATGGATCCCACGTTTCTGGCGCAATTCTTGGGCGACCTGAGAACGACGGGCAATGTTCCGTGCCTGGAGAGCTTGGGTCTCTGGGTTGCTGGCGCAGGCATCGAGAGCACGCTTGGCCTTGAAGGCTGAGGCGTGGTTCCTCATGGCCTCATGCAATTTCTCGTCATGGGTATCGCCTGGGTGGGCCACAGTGGAAGAGATGAGGGCAGCGGCAGCAATGCCGAACTTGGAGAATGCAACCATCTTGTCTCTTGTTCTGTGACTGATTCTTCAAAGTAGAGTGAAAAGCAAGATCCAGCGAGTGTAGCAGCTATCGATCTTCCTCTTCGAAGACGGTCGAAGGAAAGGAATATATACATAAGCTTACCTCTCTTGCTCGGCATTGGCTGCGCCTAGGAGGTACATTCTGCCTGACTTTGAGGGCTCG